>PVKM010050537.1:0-10688 GCA_004027735.1 Carollia perspicillata
TCAATACGTTTCTACACGTAAAGACATAAAACTTATCTTTGAATTTTGGGGTCACATGGTTGAAACTGAGGAATTCATCCTGAGTTTTTGGGTTCCTGCACTTTCTCCCACGCAGTTGTTTTTGCTTGCTTGAAACAAAAATTACCAATAAATGAGTATCTCCCTCAACTATTTATTCAACAAGTAATTTATTAAGACCTGCCACCCAGAATGCAGTGAAAATCAAACATGCCCCCATGACTTTCTGTGCGTTCATGAAGTGCCACGCTTCGTAGCCTGGGACTTCCACTCTCCGAAACTGTCTCATTGGGATCAGAGCTCGACTACATAAGGTTCTGGCGGGGCACAGGCGTGTTAATCTATTAGAGCCCTTAGAACAGTGGTAATAGGAAGCTCCGTGTTGTTATTGTTGCTAGTATTACGAGCTACCACTTATCAAGTAGCATCATGTAAGTATTTGTTTTAATGCCTATCTTACTCACCCACTATACTGTCAACTCATTAAGAATCATGTAAGGTTTTCTTCCTCCATGTAGGTCGAAGGCCTGATATAATTGGGCCTAAATGAACGTTGGTTGGGTTTGCGATGAATAACTGAATAAAAGGCGTTGGGCACCAGGGGACACAGACATAATGAGGCTTGGTGCCTTGACCTCGGGCAGGTGAAAGGCATGTGTGCAATGAAATGTCAATGCACGTCTAACAGTGGGAAAGTGAAAACAGGAGGAGTCGGCCAAGCACCACGGACGACAAAAGGCAAAATGATTAATTCTGACTCAGAAGACCAGGGATGCTTCACAATTATGGCGAACAAAGACGTGTCTTTTCACAAAGCCAGAATCGCCCCTGAAAAGCAATGCAGAAGCAAGGTAATAAGAAAGCATTTGTCTGGGTTTGAACTCACCTGTGACCCAGAAATGTATTCCATTAGAAAATTCATTTTTTTACCATGTCTCAGAGAAAATACTCTGAAACTCTGCAGGTCGTTTTTATTTTTTGACTTCTAAACCTGGTCTAAAAAAATGTGTCTAAAATGCTGAAGACAACTGAAAAGTGTAGCAATGTAAAACCCTAGCACCTGAAATGTTTATTTCTTTAACTTAGATTTCCTACTTAGTTCCTTACATCAATTTAACATGAGTTCATTTTCTCCCTTAATCTACCCGATAGCAGCAGAAAAAAAATGAGGGCTATTTTAGAAATGGAGAGAGAGAAAAAAGCAAAGGACGCCCAAATACCAATCTATCTGCCATTGGGATGTCCCTGAGCGAAAATTAACTTTAAAAGGACAAAGTCCAGTACCTACTAAGAACTGGGATAAAAATGGAAGGACACCGAGAGCGACCAAGCAACGCACATTCCTGCACAAACTACATCAGCTCAGCCTCCGGAGGTGATTAGACTAAATAAGCTTAAAGACCACTGATTAGTGAATTTATAAGGAGCTCTACACAGGCTATTCCTTTTAATTAGAGATTCTATTATTTTAATAACAATACTTTATACTCGCATAGGGCCTTTCATCTACGGAGCTCAAAAGGATTTCATAAGGGTGGTTTCGTCATTATCCCCATTTCAGAGACTGGAAAATGAAGGGCACTTAGTCACTTGTACAAACAAGAAGTTCTCAGACAATTGTTCAAAACCTATTTGGTGTGCATGTTTTTCAAAAAGTCTCAAGACACAGCTGCAAGTCTGTGTTAGTCTCAGAAATGCCAACTGGCCGGTATGACTTGTAAAGGGGATGGCTGATGTCTCCTGAAACTCAGCTGTTCTTGACAATTAAGTTCAATAGCGTTTGGGTCCAAATTAAACCCCCAGAGAACAGAGATGTTCTCTGTAGAGGATTTGAGCACATAATTTCCCCCTTCAGAGTCTGCGTTTATTTTAATTAAACGGGCTAAAATCTTTTACCAACTTCAAGATCACAGAAACTATGGCATGTTAATTTTTTATTTTTAAATATTTTTGTGGTAAGACCACTTAACATGAGATCTACTCTCTTAACGCATTTTTAGGGCTACAGTACACTATTGTAGTTGCTATAGAGAACTGTTGAACTTATCTTGCTCGAGTTGATTAATTTTGATACTTCATATAAGTGGAACCATGCAGTACTTGTTTTTCTGTGATTGACTTAGATCCTTAGTCTAATGTCCTCCACCTGTTACCTGTTGCAGAATTTCCTTCTGTTCTTCAGGCTAACTAGTATTCTATTGCACTTGTCTGGGATATGGAGAAATTGGAAACCCTGTCCACTAAAACGGTGCAACTGCTATAGAAAAGAGTATGCAGGTGTCTCAAAAACTTAAAAACAAACTGTCATATGATCTGGAATTCCCACTTTTGGTTATTTATCCAAAGGAACTGAAATCAGACTCCCTGAGAGATATTAGCACCCCTATGCTCATTGCAACACTGTTCCCCATAGCCAAGATGTGGAAACAACCTAAACACCCAGCAACAGATGAACGATGCGTTTGCTTTAAATCAATGTGTCCATTGACTTAACAAAGTTCAAGGCCATCGGTAGTCTGTTTGACAAAAGCTAATCTACACCTCTGCCATAAATCCATAAATTTTGGGTGACCCCAGAAGAATCCCAGGGGTCCTGTTGGCAAAGTAATTATGAGGCTACCAGAGAAGAGGGCTTTAGAGCACCCAAGGTTTAAATTCTGAAGGCTGGCTCCTCAACCATGAAAAAGCTGCCGTAGGAAGGCAAGCAACTCGCTGTTTAAGGGGAGTACACTGAAAGACCGGTGCCTTGCTTTAGGACAGAGGACACACCACAGTGATTACTGTGTATACTAAATAACTTTCCAGCTCAGTCACTAAGGACTTAGCCCAGTACCCTGACACACAAAGGAAAGGACCATCTGCCCGACATCAATGGAGCCACGGAAAGTTGGGTCAGAAAGAACTATGGTCACGGATGGAGGATGGGGGTGAGCCATAGCCTGGTAGGCGATCTCAGAAGCAGCCATGGCCTTGACAATGGCTGGAGTTGGAGACCATGCACCCTGAGGAAGCCCTGCTTCCTTTGACTGGCTTATGGACATGTATGGACACATGAGGTCCTTAAGCCTGGACTTACAGGACAGACCATATATCTAGGCCTCTGCCTCTTAGGCATGTTTGTCCTCCTCAGAGCAGGAGGTCCTTTTTCATGTCTTGAATACAGGTCACTGTGACCCTACGGTTACTGTCACTTCCAGAGAAATAGTTATAAGTGTTCCCTTGGGAAAGAGAGATTACCATTGTCCCCTATTCTGCCATTCTCCATTCTTTCCATCCCCACATTTTAAAAAAGCCAAAAACTTGTTACCCAAATTGAAAAGATAAAGTAGATGGTGACAAGAAGAATGAATAGTTATATCCTAATACCTTCTGTCTCGAGATTCCATAACATGGAGATTCCCAACCTTTGTATTTTGAGATATTTGAACACCGATGGACCTGGAAATCAGTGTTCTGGAAGAATTTTTTGAGTCACAGACAAAGAAGTTACTGTGTTGTGTGGCTTCCAGTCCCGAAAGTGATATGAAACCTGCTGCTTTTCACTAGACTGAAAAGCCATGAGCATCTAGGAGATAATGCCTGCAGAAGCTAATGCTCAATGAGTGTAGAAACAACAGATACTATGCAATTCAATATGCTACTAAAAACGTCATGATCAGTACTCATGGCAAGGCTAACAGTTTCTTTGACTCACAGAATGAACAATACGACTGCAAAATGATTACAAAGCCAGAATCATTGTTAGTGTTTAGAAAAACTAGCATCGTTCCTCCGTTAACTTCACAATCCTTTGTACATTTCCTTAGTTTACTTTCATACCCTCAACACAGCTCAACTATCTGTATTTTCCTAGGTTCCCGTATCATATAAGAACATTAAGAGCAACATAATTTAAAAAGGAAAAGCTCCTAGGCAGCTGGGCAGTTAGAAGAGTGTCCAAGGGCTTTGCTGAAGTGGTTGCGGTTTTTGTGTTCTGGACGTCCAGGCAGTCTTTGAGATTTGTCACTGCGCAGCGTGACCGACAGACACCGCAGGAGAGCTCCCCTGAAGAGGATTGGGGGATGCTCAGAAGAGCCAGAGGATCGAGAACTGCACACAGATTTCAAAGAAACAGGTAACGAGAGAGAGCCAGGCCAAAGGGAGACACGGTGAGCAAACCCGAGATGCTCACCTCAAACCCAGGGGAAGAGTGAAAGAAGCCACTGTTACCTAGCAACAAGCCCCCCTTCCCGGGTCACTGAAAAAGCTGCCCCGTCTCTCCAACCTGGGCAAAGTGACAACCCAGACATAACCTTGACCCTGCCTGAGCCCTGTTCGGCTCCTTAGAAACGCTGTGACTAGGACTGCCAAACACTTGCCTTCGATGCCTGTCTTCTAGATGCCAACCTCACCCACCGCCTCTTCAACAAGCACAAACCCATTTCAGGGAAGGGCATCGACTCCGTCATGAGCGGGCTTGCTCTGGGTTTCAAACCTGACTCTCAAGCTCTTTGGCTTCCAACAGACCAGCCAATGGTATGTTGGCATGAGTTCATATAGCCAGGCTTGGCCCGCGTACTGTTTCTTTAGATTCCATAACTACACGTACTAGAGGGTATGAAGAATATAACCAAGGTATCAGCCTTACTTAATTTGCCGCCTATGAGAAAGAAAGTTGGTTTGCCTTTCAGAGCCTAGGCAACAGTCGCAGCGGCCTCATCTCCTCCGTAGAAGGGGCTCCTTCCCCAGCTGGGTCCTCCCCATTAAGTTTGCAGCAGGCCGGGTCTCCCCAAAGTGTCTCCCTCACCTGTGCAATTGCAGGTGTGTTTGAAGAACTTCCGTGGCCACCGTTCTCGGTCATCCTGGTTTCTCAGGGTGTAAGGGCCGCTCCAGCGCCTGGTGTCAGCTTGCACCTCCGCGCACTGCCCACGGCCCTCCCGAGAGCCACAGACATTGGCCGGGTCCACACCCAGCGGCGGACAGCACTCCTGGGACACCAGGTTGTGCACCGTCGTGCAGACCCGGGGGAACTGTGCCCGAGCCCCAGGCAGGACCGCACAGCCCAGGCAGCTGAGCAGAAGCCCCCAGCCAAGGGGGCTCATGGCTTTATAACCAGAACTTTCTCTTGCTTTCTACTTGCTTTCTCTCGCTTTCTACTCCTTCCAGACCGCTTTCTTCTTGTCTTCCGCTGGAGCGCTTGAGCATTCACTCAGTTTTCGATTTTCGGTTTTTTGTTTTTCTCTTGTATATTTTTGTTTTGTGGTCTATTCCTCTCCTCTTTAAAAAATGCCCATAAAATCGCAGAACCCACGCATGTGCACGTGTGTACATGCACACACACCGGCTATTTTATGTGATCCAAACAACTAAAACAAATTTAATTGTATTAGAAGCACCTCTAGCAGCCAGACTTAATGAGGGTAGTGCTTCTCACCCTCTTCCCCCCATTACATCAGGCTTTGTCTCATGGAGTTAATTTGCAGAGCACTCCAGCCGCACCACTCACTATGCTGGGATTTCTAAACCCCCTCCTTTCCTCCTGAGCCCATGACTTTAATCGCCTTGAACTCGGTTCAAAAGCCAAACACCAAGCTGCCTTTATTCTCTCTGGAGAGCCAACCACAGGGCCTCGTGGGGTTTGTGTCAGGGCTGGGAGAAGCCATCATTAGGGGGATTAGTGTTAGAGAAATCCTCATGGTTAGCACATGACCCGAAGTGCACAATGAAGTAGATGGAGTTTCTGGCTTTGTTTCAACAGGGTAAAACCATCTTCATTATCTGGGCTCATGTGCTCCAGCCCAGCCTGTGACCACAGACTTCCCAGGGAGTCAATAGAGGCAGTGAGCTCCCTGTCAAAGGCCCCTCACAGACAAGCATGCATGGCTAACGGCAATTCACTCCTGACTGCACTCTGATGCACTAGAAAGACCACTGCAGCAGGCCGCCCGACTTCGGAAATAAAGAAACGTTTATTTAGGGCTGACATACAAGGAACAGCTTTGTCCCGCCATCAGGGAGCCTCTTCCCTCCAAATAGTAACATACTGTTCTCCCATTCGGCACATCCAGCCTGCAGATTTTTGTTAATTGCATGAAGCACCACGCCACCAGACATTCAAAATCATCGTTAGCTAACTGTAAGGAAGGCAGCGAAACAATTTGGTGCAAGGGCTTGCCAGTGACATCTTTCCATTTATGGTCAAGTTAAGCATCGTTGATCTAGAAATCAATGCCTCCTCTGGTGCCTTGGGGCTGGCAAGGGGAGTCCGTCTACCCCTTCAGGCGAAAACAGGACGGCCTGAGCCCCAACTGCGCCTGCACACACTGCTGGCCTGAGGCTGGCCCAAACTGTTCCTCGGCACACTTAACATCGGGGCGTAAAGATATGCGATGTTATTTCCACAGTGGTTTCCCAAGGTTCAACCATTCTGATACAGCTGTGGCCACCCCGTGACATTAGGTTGTTGTGACCAATTAAATGATAGTTTTCCATTCCGACTGCACACCAGAGCCAGCCTGTACCCCAGTCCCAGGGAAGAGAACTGGGAGCCAGACTTCAGTCTGTTTAGTAAGGTCAGAATAAAACACAGCTCCAGAGGAAACGTTGGAATAGAGTCAGCTTCAAGATTCCACGTGTGCTCGCTCCCGCAGGCTGCCCTAACAAACTACCACAGACAGGGCAGCCTAAAGTAACAGTCCTGGAGGCCAGAAATCCAATCGCGCTCAGTCTGTGGGGCTGTGCTCTCTCCGAAGGCTCCAGGGGAGCACTCTTCTTGCCTCTTCCAGCTTCCAGGGGCTGCCGCCATTCCTCAGCGTCCTCGATTGGAGGCAGCAGCCCTCCAATCTCTGCCATAGTCTCATGGCCTCGTACCCCTCTATGTCCCTCCTCCGTGTGCCCCTGATAAAGATACTTGCCATTGAATTTAGAGCCCGGCTGGATAAGCTAGGATGGTCTCATCTTGAGATCTTATATTCGCAAAGACCCTTTTATCAAACAAGGGCTCATCCACAGTTCCTGAGGCATGGAACGGACTCTCGGAGGCCGCTCTTCAACCCACTGTGTCATGGATGTGAAACCTGAATAATACTCGAATCTCACTATCTCAGAATTGGAAGGGTGTTTTGGAGCTCATGCATTCATTCCGTGTGTATTTAGCAACCCCCTCTATGCCAACCTTGTGACCCTTTGGGATTTAAGTCTGCGTTTCGGGATGCTCTGGTTCCATAGCATTCGATCCCGAGGTCTTGGATGCTGACATTCACTGATGGAGTCAGCAACTCCTGTGTCAGAACAGCCCCAGGTCTAAGTCTTGGGGTATCATTTATTTCAGAACAACACTTGTTAAATAACTCACCCAGTCTGTGGCTTTAGATTCAGGCTATGATAACTCCCAACATTACAACCCTGACCCTGACCTCAGCAGTGAGCCTCAGATGCTTGTATCCAACTTCCTCCTTGTTCTCTCACTTGGACGTCTAGACACATCTCCTTAATGTGTTCAAAGCAGAAGCCTTGCTCTCTCCTCCCAGGTTTGTCCCTCCATAAGTCATCTCCATCTTAGCAAAGAATGCCACCACAGTCCTGTAATGGGTGCCTGATTCTTCTCCTCCCCGTCTCTCCTGTGTATGCTTCCCACTGCACTTACGTAAAACCCAAGGTCCTCTCCAGGGAGCCACAGATACGTGCACCTGGTCTGTGTCAGAGTAGGTACAGCAAGGAGAGAAAGTGAAAGTCAGAACTCAGGAACTGTCATTGCAATTTGGCATTGCCACAATGCCAAGCACGTGATCAGTGAACTCATCTCATGGAAGACAGGGTCCCATTGGGGGGGTGGGGCTGTCAAACTTGCATGGTAACGACCTTGGAGCACATGCTGCAAACTAGTCATGTTGGATTGCATATTGGCCTGTAGCTGAAACTTTTTTGAAGTTCTTCACTGTAGATAGTTTGAGAAGAGCTGGGGCGTCAGATCCTCCACCCCTGGTCCCTCGCCCGCCCCTCTCTCCCTCTGGCTCCGCAGGAGCAGAGCACAGCTGTCCCTCTGTCACTCGCATTCGTTCATTCCCCCCGTGGCCTTGTCCCCCCATGTCCTCTGCCTGCCACGTTCATGCTCAGGAGCCTCCTTGTCACTCCAGTTTCGTCTCAAATGTGAACTCCTAAGAGACATCGTCCCAGAACACCCACGTTACTGGGTCTACTCACAGCCACCTACTTTCCACCATGTGGCGTGGCTTGTTCTTCATAGCACTTACTGCTGTTTAAAATTCCCTAACTTATGGCAGTAACTATTGATTGTCTGTCTCCTTTAATCAAGTTTCTCCAGCAAACCAAGATACTTAATTATGTTGTCTTTCCAATGCCAAAGAGTGGCTACTTAGTAACAGTTGAAAAGTGAATATTCCCGATTCTCAATTTTTTTGTGTTCATCAGAAAAGCCTTACCATTACAGTGATTGGCTTTATACAAATTAAATGCTATGTATGTGATGACATAAAATCAGTTTAGACTAATAAACACCACTGTTACGTGAAGGGTTCCTTTAAGGATTTTGTTACATTACTAAAAATGTTCAGAAACTACTGGCCTCACAGCCCTGACAACAACAAATTCCCTCCTCACTATTCTGACGAGGTACCACCAGTGTCTGCTCAAAGCACCTCCAATAAGGGGGTTCCTTCAAGGAATGATTCTAAGGGCCAGGAAATTCTTTCTTTTAAGTAGGATTTAATATTTAACATAATTTGAATGTAAGTTTCGGTATAAATATTTAGTGAAAATTTCACCCACCGATGCTTCCATCACAATCCCCGGTAGCCCCGCTAGAATGGGTGCAGTCCATTTTCTCCAGAATTTTCTCCCCCATCTTTTCTGTTTTTAAAGTAAATTTCCTCAATTCCTTTCATTTGTTCTTCGTGTGACCTAGTTCTAAGTCCTCTCACCGGCCTGGCCGCTCTTTTTCGGGAAAATTGCACTTGCTCTCTGACCTCTTGTTGAGTGTTTCCCGCAACTGAGTGTAACGCTCCCCAGTAAAGATGGCTAAAACATTAGCTCGAGCTTTGCTTAGCGGCCACATCGGTTTTGTGTCTGTTAGCTTCGACTAAGTCATGCTGCGGTTCAGGTCTCAGGATCTCATTGGCTTACGAAAGAGACGTTCCGCACACGTCAGCTAAAGCTGTGCTTCCCCATGCCTTCCCCTTTCCTGATATCGCTCCTCGTGTGGCGTAGACAGCAAGGACAGAGAGCTGCTTAGCACTGCTCCACCTTGCTCACTTCTGTGAAAGTGAGTCTCATGGTCAAGACTCCTCTCAAAGACGGGACTCTGTGAGGAAGACCTCTACAGAGAGGGCCAGCAAGTGTTTTATTTTGATTGCCTTTAAAGTGAATTTAAATTCCTATGTCTCTTTCACAGAGCTTTGACACCGCAGTCCTAAAGTCAAATGCTTCTCCTATCTCCATCCCCCCTTCTTTTCTTACAGAATTTTCTTTTGGGATCTGCATTAGTTTGCTCCAATTACCACAATAAACAGCAATTTTATTGTGTTACAGGATACATAGAGAGGGCCCTTGAACACCCCGCAGTTGTATGGAGAACTCGGCAGGGGTCTTTTTCCGTGAAGAAGATTCACAGAGTCGTTTAGTGTCTCTCGTGGATCTGTGACTCACACTATAAGACTCCAGCACAAGCCAAACCTCGAAGTTCCCCAAGAGAAAAACTTCGAGATCTACTCTGGGCCCCACTGGTGCTTCCAAAGGATGCCACGGCCATCAGCCACCCGTCTGCCTGGCCACAACGCAGGAATTCACACAGCGCGCTGCCCGCCTTTCTCACGCTCACCTGGGCCTGCGGGAGAAGGCTGACTCGGTTCAAGGGAAAGGCTTCGACAAGGGGGCAACCCCGCCAGCCTTGCAGGCACACAGTCAAGCACACTGTGAGCACTTTAAAAATATTTGTTGAGTAAATGAACCTCCATCTGTGCTATACTCGCCGAGTTCACAATCATCCCCCATAAAAGCAGGGTGCTTCCTCTTTATTCATCCTAAGGGAATATCAAGTTTGAGGCCCCATTCTTTGAAAGAGAGAAAAAGAAACAACAGGCATTAAAGAGTAATTATTATACTAATGCTCGATCGGTGAGGAAGGGTAGGAAGAGTGCGGATTATTTGACCTGAGATAGAATTGCTGGGGAATGATCGGATGATTTCCAGGAAGATAAAAAGATTTACATTGGATTTGGTCAGGCTGTGGCTACAGGTTCTGTGTGGGTTGTGATTCCACCGAAGTCATTGGATTTTGTGGTCCTTTTGAGTTCCCATGTATTACCTGATTCTGTCACGTTAGGAGCAAGGAAGCAGCCTAAGGTATTCAGTCACTGCTTTGCTCCAAGTGCCAGGCTAGAAGCTTGGTGTGTATTGTTTCCAGTGATCTATCCACTGGGCATTATTCCCTTTTCCCAGAGTAGAAGGTGGAGACTATGAGTCATCAGTAACCATCCCCGTGACTGAGCTCTGTGTTCCTGACTCCAAGGTCATGGTCTCTTCCCTAGGCTGCATTGCCAAGTTCACTGAGTGCTTCATGCCAAGGGACCCCCTGGAAACTCACACTTCTTTATCTCTTACTCTATGCCAGTTTCCGTACTAGGCTTGCTTTCCTTACCTATGTTATCCCATCTAAATTATAATGAAGTGCTGCT
>PVKM010050538.1:0-10698 GCA_004027735.1 Carollia perspicillata
AGTTGTTTTGCATAGCAACAGCTTTGCAGTTAACCTCTGGCAGAGTCATTTAACATATCTATAGCTTTTAACTGGTTTCATAGATATGTTAAATAGCTGTGGGCTTGCCCTGAGCCAGAGGAATGGGGGTGACTTCAACCCAGAACATAACTGGAAAGCAAACCTCGTGGTTATAGTGCCTGTGTGAGAGCTTGGAGATGATTGGCTCCATGCCATGGGGCCATGCTGGCCCAGGCTTACTATGGCAGTCCAGAAAAGCTGGAAGAACACATGAATGCTGGCAGGTGTAACTGATTGTGGGAGGAGTAGGAAATGGGGCTAGGAGGAAGATTGGCGTGGGGATTGAAACCGAGACGTGGCAGCCTTGGCTAAGATTACCACATGGCTGGGGCAGAGGTTGGGACCATGTGGCTTGGGTGAGAGAGAGTTGGGACCATGCAACTTTGGGTTGGTCCCTTTTGGCACATGACTTAAGAAGCAGGAGAGACTTTGCCTGGAAGAAAAGGGGTGAAAGGACTCTTGCTGTTGGGCCATGAGAAAGTGCCACATGGCTTTGGATTAACTGGAGATTGCATCAGCGACATAGCTGATTGGGCTGGGAGCCTGAATCATGAACTTCTACTTCTTTTCCTGAGATACGGTACCCCAGACTGGGAGAAGGAAGGACTGTGAGTGTTTGTGGGTATTCTAAAGAACTTCAGTATTTTAATGAAGACATTAAGTTATTACTGTAAGTCTGTATAACTTTTAAATAAAAAATATCTTTTCACCAATATCTGGTATTGAGAGACATCTTTCCTCTGGTGGTGGGCAAAGTGAACCTAGTATGTGGGGGGAAATCCCGGAAATAAAAGGGGGAATCCTTTTGGTAATAATATATCATTCACCACCACCCCCAGGTCTGTTCTGTAACACTTTTGGTCTCTGGTTTTATAGGCTGGGACCCCAGCTTAGGGTTTGAACCTGATTCTTCTCAGGGAGATCCAAGCTGCTTCTTAATTATCCCTCCAGTCCTGCCACCTGCGGGTCCCCAGCCAGCCCTCCCGAGTCTCCACCATACTCCTTACTGAACAGGTTGTGCCGAAGGTCATTATTCTCTCTGTCCAAAGTTATAAGGCTTTTCTTTTTCTGTTGTTCAGTTGTTTGCTCTGAGTACTTTCTCCACAATTTAGTTGTAATTCCAAATTGGTCCTGGGAGGAGGTTAGTGTGGCTTCCACTCATACCTCACTATCTTGCTGAATTTCAATCAATTACTTTTATAATTATAATAAGTCGACTTTTTAAAAATATTTTATTTATTTGTTTTTAGAGAGGGGGAAGGGAAGGAGAAAGAGTGGGAGAGAAACATCAATGTGTGGTTGCCTCTCATGCGTCCTCCACTGGGGACCCGGCCCGCAACCCAGGCGTGCTCCTGACTGGGAATCGAACTGACGACCCCCAGTTTCACAGGCCTGTGCTCAATCCACTGAGCTACACCAGCCAGGGCAAAAGTTCATTTTTTTGAAAAATAATAAAACATAATTATAAAGATCTTTGTTATTTTCCAGGGAAACAAAATATTTATTAAAATTTTAGCCCCCAAGGATCTGTCTCCTAAAAATATAATTAAATATATATTTATTTGTTAACATATGCTACTTAAAGCTTTTTCCATAAAATACCTTGGTATTAACTTTTTTAACTTTTAATGAAATAATTATTATTCTTTATTCAAGTATTAACATTGGAATTAGAATTTTAAACCTTCCCCAAACTCATCTATCACAATAGTAACAAAAATTGGGTTATGCCTTACTATGCCAAATAAAAATTAAAGCTATCTGCTAACTTCATAACATAATTCACCTAAGTATTTTACAAAATATTGTAACTTGAGTAAAATAAGAAAAGAAGCAAACACACCCCAGATCTTTAATCTTTAGCTGAGAATCATGCAGCGGGGACCATGCCATCAATGGAGGAACAGTCACTTTTGCACAGAAGGCTTCTTCACAAAATGAATTGTCTTGGTTGCCCATGACTTTTGTTGTTTCGTAATGGTGAGCAAATAAGTTGGGCTCCATTGGTGGGTCAGAGGAAGCCTGTTAAAGCAACATTTTATCTTCTTTTTGTCACACAATTTCTGCCCAACTCTAAGGGCCAAATTTAGAAATGCAGAAAACTAGATGTGCTCATAAAATTGAATGCATACCTGTGCTGTCTACCAAAACACCCCCAAATTTCCTATCGTACTATACTCTGATTCCTACTGGTGGCTGCAATGGTCCCAGCAGGTGAAGTTTTTTTCCCATCTTTTGAGCAGGCTGGCAGCTCCAGCTTTGAGAATGATAGTGATCAAACCTTTGCAAATAAGAACAAGTTGCATTATGTAAACCTCAAATGAAGTTATAACACAAAATAAAACAATAATAAATTTATAGAAATATTAGACCATCAAATGAGACAAAAAATTTATCTACATAGTTGTATATTAATGTTTTCCTGTCTATAAACATGTTTTTTGGGGGGGAGGGAGGCTTTGTTCAGCAGTGTCCCCCTGCCTGTCAAGGATGAGAATAATTCTACCAAGACATGGTCTGCTTGGGGAGGAAATGTGGCTAATATTTCAAAGGAGAAGGGCCTTGAGCCTGTTCCTCAATGAGCTTTTATTAGGTTTAATTTGCATAGAAATATAGGGCATATACATAAAACTCAATCATTGTCAGGCTGTAATGATCAAACAATAGAAAACATTCAAAGAACTGTGAGGGGTTATTATGAGTCAGGGTCAGATAGTCAAAGGGCCATAAAACTTTGGGAAACAAACTTATTTTATACTTGGACCCTTATCATTTAAATATAGGGCATTCTTAGCAAAGCATGGTTTCACAGGATTTTATGCATTCTTTCTCAGGCCTGATTTCCCCTGGGAACCTGCCCATTCCAGCACAGGGCCGTACCAACCTCAGACATTGTTTCAGGCTTAAGTCAGGTAGAGGGAGCAAGGCAGCCAAAACTTTAGGAGACCTTTTACAGATAGAATGAGGACTCAGGCCCTTGAAAAGCCGAGGTGTGAGGGTTCATCGCCCCTTCTTCTATAGTACCCTATGTCCTTCCTTGATGGCCCTTTCATGACTGTGCCGATCTTAGGCTATCCCTCCCTGGAGGAATCTTACCTATCATTGGCTAACCAGTCATCTTGCCTTGGTCCAGGCAAGGTGAAGTAAAGCGGGAAGAGTCTGTGCCCCTGCCAGTAAGATAAGTTTTGTCTCCTTAATAGCTTATGGTCCCAAGCGCTTGTTACTCAGCCTTAGCCATGAGGGGTTACAGCTTCTGAAACCAGGCAGGGTGGTTCCCAACATATTCGCACATGCTGTGTATTAATAGCTTAACATACAAAGTTACAACTTTGATTTTGCAACACTATAGTTAAGGTTGTGTTCACAATCATATTTCTGAGGTATTTTTGTCTGAGCCATAAACATCTTCTCTGGGCTGAAACTTGATATGTAGTGCAAAACAAGAAGTGTGTTCAGCTTTGTCCTAATCACAAGGCAAATTTCACAGGAAGTCTGAGATTTTTTAAACAGTTTTTTTAGGTGACCTAGTAAAATATTTTTTAATGAACTATAAAAATGTATAGGTTGAAATTCCTAACAATGATTCAAAATGGAAAATGAACAGAAAGTTTATATTTTCTACATTGGGGAGAATGGAATTTGAGTTTTAATCTAATTACATTTTTTAAAATTTGTTAGGCTATTTGACTGAGTATATTAATGACTTTCAAATTAATTTTTATAAAACATACAAAATAACATAAGACACCTTACTTAGTTCATGAGGAAATACATATTGTATATGACATAACTGACTGAAAGTCATTTTCAAAATGATGTTAACAAATTATAAGCACCGTTAAAATCGATATTCATATCTAAATGTTTTAAAATGTTATTTTAGAGAAAAAAGTTAATAAAATTTTAGCAAGGTTGTTGACTAAAATTGAAATTGTTCAGTATTCTGCTTTGAAAGAAATTTTACAAAAGATTTATAAATTTGGGACAAAAATGAAACTTCAAAACTCAAATTAATTTATTAATTAGGTTGTTTCGTTTACATTACTGAAATTCTCATTGTTTCCCTGATAGTTCTAGCCACATCATTTTAACCAAGTTTCTTAATTTTTTGCATACATCTTGCTTGCATTTATTAGAAAAACATGTTTTAAAAATGAAATCTCTCTGTAAAAACTATGGGTTAAATACCAGGCAAATGTTTTTCAAGTTCCATAAAGTTTACTTTATAACTTATGAACATCTTTAAGTCATTTTTCAATGCTTTCCAACTTTCTCAGAAGAGCTTTCCCTTCCTCAAAATTTGGGAGTGAGAAAAATATGTATTTTGTGGAATGTCAGGCACATGCTTATTCACAATTAGCTGTGAAGCATATGGGATAAATTTTTCTTATGGTATACAACTTTAAAAGTTCATATTGGAAAATATTTTGGAGGTTTTCACACTGGATTTAAAAAATTGTTCATGTTATTTAGTGATCCTAATATGTTTAGCTTCAACTATGTAAGTATTCATGCTGTATATCAGATCATGGAAGATGAAATAAAGAAGCAATTTTTCAGAGTTGGAAAGACTAACTTTTGACTTATTACTCCAATATTTTAAGTTTTGCACTCCTCTCCGAAGATTCTGTGTTGTTTTCTAACTTCCGCTAATGTACTCTTCTGGGAATTGTGAAGTTATGTGGGCTCCACTGCCCTGAAGTCTACAATGTATATGATTTAGTTAACTCTACACCCTTCACCACTTACTATGTTAAACAGTTGGACTTGCTTTCACTTCACTGCCTGGTAGCAAATGCTTTATGTCATTAATCTCGGTGGACTGAACCAGAGCAAGTCACTCACCTTTCAAGTGGGAAAGCTAGAGATGGGTTTGAACCAGGAAAAGCCAACAATACTAGTACCTGGTAGAAAGTGGATATTATTCAGAATTATGAACCTGAACTTTACTTCCTGTTCTATAAAATTTACATTTGACAGTCCTACTGTTTTTCTTAGGACACATTCTCTTTGTCTTAATCCAAGGTAGCATTTTACAGATGCAAATGACTGCAAACTTGATATAGCATATCCTAAAATTTTCAGCAGGAAGAATGCATGGTTTCTGGAATGTTTATTTCTCTTTTTGTAGCAAATAAGCATTTTGTGGAAAGAAGAATTTTTTAACAGAAGCAATATGCTCTGAAATATAGAAAATAAAAGTTTGTATTCATTTTTCTACCTGTCCTCCCATACCTTATGACATAAGCAGATTTCTGAAACTAACAGTTGCATCAGTTTTGTAGGATAATGATTTATGTTGATATATTTTCTTGGATATAAGATGGAGAGTGATAAAGCACCATGCCAGGTTACAACAGCACTGGAACATGTATGAACACAGGAATGAGTAAATGAATAAATGCACAAAACAAGTATTGTTTTTTGGGGAGAGACAGGTGCACACTTTACTTATGTCCCTGCCAAATATTCTGAGACACAAGGCTTCTGGACAACTCAACGATATATGACTGTTATTCTGCCTGCATCACTGCTGCCTTTTATGTGCATAGTTGTCACAGAGATAGCTATGTTATCCACTGTGAAGACAAATAGTATAGAGAGAACTGTGCCCATATAATTGTGTTGTATTTACTTTATCTGGTGCTGGATACAGTTAGAACACATATCCATTGGGCTATTGGTGTTGAATATTTTATTAATTTCAAAAAATAATTGAAGATCTACTAAGTATGGGGGGTGTTAAAATTATTACCATAAAATAGTTGTGCCTTACTGGATGCACGTGATGTGGATTATTTCTTCCAAGAAAGACAGCGTTGGCACATTCTATTATTTTCACAAAGTGTTCAGGTCTTCACAGGATCTTCCCCATCTTGTTGTAAATGCGGAGGTTATTGAATGGTGAGTGACATAGCTCTTGGTTAGCATCTTAATATGTTGTCTTTTCTTTTTTAAAAAAAAATTATTTGCTTTATTTTTTAGAGAGGGGAAGGGAGGGAGAAAGAGAGGGAGAGAAACATCAATGTGTGGTTGCCTCTCACCCACCCCTCACTGGGGACCTAGCCCGCAACACAGTCATGTGCTCTAGACTGGCAATCGATCCAGCAACCCTTTGTTTCACAAGCCGGCACTCAACCACTGAGCCACACCAGCCAGGGCTTGATATGTTATCTCATAAGTGGAATTCTGTTCCCTGTCATCAGTGTTGTTTGTGTTCTATCACATCATTGTTGAATTTGCAATGAAATGCTAACTGGCTGCTCTCCTTTCCTGTTCTCTCTAACTCCTGTTTTTATTACTTATTGAGTAAAATATTATTCATATTTAATATATTACATCTATAGTTATATACACATTGCCTATTTTACATAGATTATATATATTTGACATTCATATATTACTTAGTATGTTAAATGCATGATTAAATTATTGTTCATAATCATAGTATTATGATATTGTCAGTGTTTCTTGATACCAAAGATATGTCACATTATTAAGCTGGGTGCTGACAGTGCAGCCCCATTTTTCTATTCCAGTCTAATCTTCCATCCTCCTTTTGTATGAATTCTCTATCGCAAACAAATGGGACTACTTATTACTTTCATCATCTTGAACTTACTGGTGGCATTTGAAAATACTAATGTTGGGCTCTATATTTTTTCTAGCTCATATGATAAAAAAAGTGCTATGTATAAAAGTGGCAGACATATCAGCTACTAAAAAGAAGATCTTTATTTGCCTACTAAGAGTCATTTTGTTTTAATGACATCTTTCAGCCAAACAAAATAAAGGCCAAAGAAATTCAGTATTGTTCACCACTCAGTCTAATCGTTTTTTCTTGAATACTGACAGAACTCATCTTCATGCCTTGAGTGACTCAGTGTTAGATTCAGACCCTTACAGAGTTTACAATTCAAAGCAAACTGGAGAAGATACTATGGAAACAACTCACTCAGTGATATTCTCAAACTTGGTCTTCTCTGAGGAGCCTGTTTCCCCAGATCCAGGAATGAAGAGCTCTAGTGCCCAACACAAACTGCTCATCTGGTACAAATAAACTCCAGAACCTAGTAAAGGAAAAAAAAAGAATGTGTTTTTAAAGGAATTTTAGATGCCTTATAATAAATCTGGATGTGCTTAAAATATCCCTGAGGAGTTTCAAAAAGTCTGGATGTGTTTTCTCAAATAACTACTTAAAGCATATTAGAGTTTTATAATTGCACTGGGGACTTTTCAAAGCATATCAGGACAAGACAATAGAGTATAGGCCCCAATATGCTAATTAATTGATAGCTAGACACCTGAAATAAACCCAAAACACTCCATTAATCAGGCAGTAATTGAATTGGCACAGTGCTTTTGTGCAAACTACATGATAATTGGAAACCAAACCTGGCAGCAGTGAGGGTAAGTTTCTCCACAATAGGACATAATAGGGTACCCTGTGTCCTGCTATCAGCAGGCAGAGTCCCTCCTGCCATGAGGTTGTGCATAGGGAGAAAGTTGGCTGCACTGTGAGCCTGGTGAAACTTTGTCTCCTACTGAGATGATCTTTTAGGTGTGTGATAAATATCCAGTGGTCCCAGGCATCCTGGAAATACAGGCAATGGATGATGTGCTTTTCTCTGTTACCTAAAGACATCTGCTAATTAATATGACTATAAAATAATAGTGAGGAACAGATGTTTTATTTGCTGATTTTTATATCTGACTCTTTGAAAGTTAATATCTAGGGATTTAACTGGCAAATACTACTTTGTTTACAAAAAAAGAAAAGAAAAGAAACAACGCATGCATTTTTTTCCCACACAGTCGATGTGATGTCATTCTGGAGATTGGTTGCCTTTAGTAAGAGCTCAGTGAGAGGGAGAGTGATTGCTTCTAAACGAAGAGAAGAAAATAGCATTTTAAGCTTTTTTACTACAAAGAGAACATTAAGCATATATCTATACCCAAATAAAAGATGGTTGCAATAAGAGAGTTTTGCTTGTCACACTGTGATGAGAATGCATAGAAAAAAAGATGTGGACAAGATAAAGATTGGCATAATTTTTCCCATCTAGAACTTTAAAACGAATCATCTTGTAGAAAATATTTTTTCTAGCCCTTTAACTATACAGGTAAATCATAAAACATGTGAAATATGGTGAAAGAGAGAGTGTTCATAGCCATGAATATCTATATGGAGAGAAAGAGTTTAAGAAAAATTATTAAATATTTTCATTCAAATTTACTCATTTTCTCCCTCTCTGAAGGTGTGTACAGTATGAGATGTTTGTTTCTTAATCTAGGCGCTTATCTGAGTCAGATTCTCCTTACTGTGTGTGTTCCAAGATGTCTCTGTCACAAAAGATCTACTCTGAGTGGTAGTTCCTTTTTCTGATCATGTTATTAATTATGACTATTAAGAAAACAAAACAACTTGAATTTAGGTGTGGGGTATGCCCCTATATCTGTGATCTCAGGCAAGTCATATAACCATTCAACTTTACTTCTCTTACCTGTCTAAAGGGGAAACTGTATGATTAGGCTTTCAGAATCTTTTTATTTCCATTCATGACCACTTTACACAACCCTCAGTTTTCCTTTCAAAATTTTTAAATTTATAGAATAATGTATGTAGCATACATTCAAGAAATCCTGAAACAAAGTGAAGTAGAAAATGGCTTTATTTTCAAATCTCAATCCCTCCTAAGCTTCAGAGAAGTTGCAAAACTGAACATGAAAGCCTCCAGGCTACAGTGTTCCTGTCCACTAATCCAGATGCAGGCTTGAGGACAGCCCAGGGCTGTGGCAGGATCTTAACTTTGGTAAAGGCTTTTCACTCTGCCAGACTGGCTTATTGTCCTTCCAGCCTCTTGCTTGCAAACTGAACTTTGTTATCAGTAAATAAAGGTATCTAAAATGTTCTTGCTTTTTCATGTAATGTGATAGAACAATAGCTAGTGTCCACCAGTGATCAATGACTCAAATGCCAGTTCCCATGCCATGGGTTCTGGGGCTGTCTTCTGTGAAACAAAACAAAAATCAAAAGTCTGATGGGTGTTTTCCTTATTTGGGCATCTTCTTAAGCCCAAATGGGCTCAGTTGTTTTTTTTTGTTTTTTTTTTTACTTCAAAGTGTTATACAGTGACCTTTCATTATCTTGTACTGATGACCTTGTTGCATGTGTGTGTGTGTTTCCCTCCACTGACTGTAGGCTTTATTCCATAGCATCTGCTCGGGTGCCTTTTCCTATGCTGAGGTCATTGCCTGTCTTTCTGAAGAACTTATACCTTAACTCTTTAGCTTTAATGTTTCTAGGTCCTACCAGGGCTCAACGTTCCCCTCTCCTTTCTTGACTTTTATCTCAATATATTGGATTGTGATAAACATGCTTGAAATGATTTTCAAAATATTGATTCCTTCTAATTTGAATATTTTTATAGCTCACATCCAAGACTTCCAACTTTCCCTTCAAAATGTAACTCATATTTTCTCACTTCTCATCATGTGCACTGTCCCACCTCCTGTCATTTCTTGCCTAACACTTCTCCAGTAGTGACCCCCCGCAGTCTATCTACTTCCATTCTTGCAACCATAGGATCAATGTACAAATATTGATGACTTGCAAAAATAACTGTCTTCCTTCCCTCATCTTATTTAAAAGTTTATCAGTTGTTTCCCATCATGTTTATAATAAAATGTACACTTCTTACCCTAATATAAAGATATTGAATCAAAGTCTGTCCCAATTTACCTCTTATCTTCCCTATGCCTCTTTCCTTATCTTCTCCCTGCCTTACTGTATAGTGTATCTCAGCCACAAGCTCTCTTGGCCTACATACCTTGTGTTCACTATCCCTACTGCCTGACACACTTTCCTGGGCTTTGTGCATAGCTAACTTCTAATATCCTCCAGGCTTCATCTCAAGGATCATTTCCTCAAAGAGCCCCTTCTTCTCTTTGTATGCTCCCCCATCCCATCCAAGTCACTCTCTACCCCTATTTATTACTTATTACTATCTCAACTTAGGTGGTTCAGCTGTTGGCTTTTTTAATTGTTTGTCTCCCATTATAAGAATGTATGTAACCTCTGTGAGGACAAACACTTTGCCATTTTACCTGCCACACTCTCAATGCCCAGGACAATTATCAATTAATACTTGTGAAATATATATAAAATTTTTACACTGAGAGCATATGCTTGCAGTCTGAATAACTGTTGAGGACTTGTTAGCCCAGTGGTAGACACAAACTGAGAGTCTGAGACTTGCCTGAATGTTATCAGAAAGAAATCAATAATTGCACACCCCCAAATTACCATTTTTTCTTAAAAAACTTTATTTTTTAATGCAGATCTATATCAAGCAGATTTGACTTTATGAGGACAGATAATAGGAAAATCAATCTATTTTAAAGCAATAATAAAATAAAATAAATAAAAAAATCTTCTGGTTGAGGGACTGCCACACTATTTGACAAAGGACTAGGAAACAATAAGTATTTTAGGTTCCCAGGATATATAGTCTGTTGCAACTACTCACGACTGCTGATTATAGAAAAGATCAGAGACTTCTGGGCAAGATGGAGGTATAGGTAGACATACTGTGCCTCCTCCCACAATCAAAATAAGGACAACAACAAATTTAAAAA
>PVKM010050539.1:0-10678 GCA_004027735.1 Carollia perspicillata
AGGAGAGGTGCGCACACGCCCCAGCACCGCCCGTTTTCACGTGGGGTAGCGGCGACCCCTTCCCAGCGGGCAGCCCACGCTCCTGATCCCGGGGAGAATCGGAGTGGAGAGAGTTGGCCAGCACCGAGGTTCTGAACGCCGGCTGTGCGCCTTCTCGCCTCGCCCCTCCTCCTTTCTCTCCGGGTATCTGCGGAGAAGCGGAGGTGAGAAGGGGGCTCACTGGCAGAGGGGGGGCCATCCCGCCAGGATTCGGGAAGGAGGTCTGGGTGAAGGCCTGCCACTGGTTCCCTTCTCCTGACTGGAGATGAGAGGCCGTTGCGGAGGGGTGGGGGCGGTTGGAGTCCCCGCCCCGCTCTCTAGGGGTTGTTCCATACAGTTATCAGAGCCCACTGGACACAGCCGCACTGGCGGCCCAGACAGGGCTGGGCACGCATGTGCGCACATATGCCTCCACCGTGTGGGCCTCTCCCTTTCTGCAGCTACTGCTTGCGCCACTGCTCCGTAGGCCAGCTGCCGGGCGTGCGGCGCTCCACCCTGGGAAGGTCCTGGCACAGCACCCTTGCCGGCCCTCCTCCCCTCATGAGTTCTGGAGCGTCTTCTCCGAGCATCTAGTGGGTGGGAGACGCTCTCCCTCTCCCGCGGCTTTCTTAGTCGGCTCCAGATACTACCTGAGCGTAAGAAAGGAAGAGAAAGAGTCATCCTGTTCATCAGAGCTCTGCAGGGGAAAGCCTAAGCAAACGCAAATCCGGGCAGGGGGTCCCTCAATACTGGACAACAGGGAACCCTGAATAGCGGGTCGCCAAGAGTACTGGGACCATCACATGCACATGTTCTGAACTAATGCCAGGAAGCTCAAGTTTCCTCTTCACACGTGTAAAAAAAAAAAGCCAAACCCCAAATACTGTGGATCCAATATCTAATAGTAGGCACTCGCCACTCATCCCCAGGTTTGGGGGACATTTTTAAATTCTTTCTCTAACAATTGTGGGCTGTGGTTAATGTTATCAACAAGTTTGCGTTCTTATCTCCTGATATAAAAGAATTTAGACCAGGGACACTGATAAAAGCAAAGGCGGATTTATCGGGGCTCTGCAGAGGGCAAGAACACTGAGATAGGGCCTCAGGTTCTGTCCACCGAAGGTGGGCTTACTATTCCTTGGGAACACAGAAGTTGCTGGGGTTACCAGATAGGGGGTAGGTTAGCAGGCTTCTCCTTTTCTGGAACACAGATATCCGGGTATAGAACCCTACTGTCCAGGTATATTTAGTGAAGCAAAGCATTCTGGGAATTCAGTGCAGCACTTATTATGGGATGCACAAAGGGACTTTCCCAACCAGGTGGTCTGTGGCTTGGCTTTAGATCCAAAAAACAAATTTAAAAGAAGTCTTGGATCATTGCTTTATAACTACTTATCGATAACTGCCTTAGTTCTGGCAGGGTTTGACCTGAGGGAATAATTTGGGGGAACATTTTATTCTACCTGTTCCAGGTAAGAGATGATATGAACATCAGGTAAGAGATGTTAGTCCACCTGCAACATGAGGTGTGTGCAGAGGTTTCTCCCTTCTAGGAGGTTTAGAAGGCACTCTGCCTGCACAAGTAGAATGACCTTTTTGTTTGTTTGTTTTTAATAGCATCCTCCTGCAAATTATTCAGAAAGGGGTTAAAGACCCAAAGGAATAAACAGCTCTGGATTGTGTTTCCATGGTGGTTTCTGACCCTATGCAAGGGTCACAGGTATTTTTGAGGAAACAAAGGAGATGTTTCCTATTGGTAGCAGTCAGAACCCTGGGGCCCAGTCAGAGCCCATTGTAAGTTTGGGTCACTAGGAACCAGCACATTGCTAAAGAGACTGATGCTAAGGAACATTTTGGACTTTGCAGATCTTCAGCTTCCTGGATGAAGCCATGCCCTGAAGGGTGAGAATCATGAAAAGAAGGGAGCGGGGAAATGAAGAGAGTAAGAGGAAGCAGGAGAAGCTTATGAATAGGAATGAGAGAAAAAAGAGACAGAAAGGAAATAATTCACACTCAGCGTGCCGGGGTTCTTTCCCACATCTGTACCTTCACAGTCTTCAAAGGTTTCCATGGAGATGAATTGGCTGAATTTATGGCAAGATGTAGCAGGCAGTGCCTGTCTGCAGAAATCAGTTCTGTACCCCCATCACTAACACATGCTCTCCTGGGGCCTGGACTGCTACCTGGGTCATGGGGGAAGGGGTCATCTCCGATCTCCCAGTTCCCTTTCCAGTTCTGAGATCCTAAAAGTGTAAAAAGAAATGAGCACATAGTTTTCAATAGTTCCTAACTTGTTCCTCCAAGAAAACGGTCATTCTCTCCGTTGCTCTTACAGATGTGGACATGTTGCTGGTCTTTTCTCCTTTCCCACCGCTAATGCCTTTGGTGCTTCCTTTTCTCCTTCCTAATTATGATCTGTTTCCTTGCTCTAAAATATGGCAAAATTAAGGAACAAGCCAGAATAGCCTGCCTCCCTCTCCAGTTAGTTAATTAACAGTCACATCTATTGATCATAGATGCCCAGAGTTGTGATAGACAGTGTCAAGTACAGCAACTACCATCACCATATGATAAGTGGCTGCTCTGCGCCTGGTTTAATGGTATTTCACAAACATCATTTAAGCCTCACAATAACCTCATAAGGGGTTTAGTCTGATTTTACAAATGCTGCTGATACAAGGACCAAACTGCATATTACTAATCTTATGAATCTAGACCGTTCTCTTCTTTCAGGTAATGATTTGCTGAGCTGGCAAAGAGGAACCATCCTCTGAACACTGCCAAGGTGGATTCCATCTCCCTGTTGGTGGACTATCAGTACCACCTCTGACGATAAAGAGGAAGACAAAGGACCCACCTTGTGTGCCTCAGATGAGGGTGAGGGATGCCTGGGGCACCACTGGGGCCACCTAGTTTAGTCCAGATCAGTGATTTTCAAACTAGCGAATCATTTTCCAGGTGATTTTTTAAAAAATACAGATTCTGGGTTCCACCTCCAGAGATTTTGACCCGGTGGTGTGGGAAGGGACCTGAGAATGTGCATTTCTCACAAGGCCCCGGAAATACTGATGCCACACTTTGGGCACCACGAACTTCTTAAACTGAAAACCACAATGTAATATAAATTTTACATCAGGAAACAGTAGACATACATACACATAATTGAAAAATTGTATGGAATAATTTTCTTCCTTACTACATGTGAAGCCCTAAAATACTTTCTATTCTATTTCATTTTTTCAAAACAATGGTCCAAACTGACCTGCATGTGGAAAGTATGGTATTATAGTTATGTAAGAAAACATCCTCATTCTCCTGGAAATGTGCGAGTCTACTGAAGTCTTGAGGGATGAGATGTTACTGTCTGTAATTTCAACTGCCAAAGAGAATAAATGAGACAAATACTTGAAAACATTAATAATTATTAAATCATGGTGGAATATGGGTTATTTTACTATTCTCTCTACTTTTGTGCATGTTTAAAATTATTCATACTTTAAAAAGTTTTTTAGAATGGTTGCTTGGACCTACTGAATTGGTGGGGAGAAGGAAAGGTGACGGAGAAGGTGGCAGGAAATAGAGGATGGAGTAGGTAGAGGGACACTGCAGGAGGTGGCAGGGCTCGCCGCAAATCCCTCAAGGTAAAACCCTCTGCAGGGCCTCTTTCTACATACCTCACTCCGCCTTCACTGTATCTTCCCCACTGGCCTTGGGCTACCATACATATTGTACCTTATTCACCTCTATAAATACCTATTCATCTCCGAACCCCACAGCTCCCAGACAAAGCCCAGCATGAGAGAACGTCTCTCAGCAAAAGCCTCTTGTTTTACGGAGATTTGGACCTCCCTCATCATTATGAGGGTACTCCATCCTCCAGTGTCGTCTGGTAGGATAAGCCTCTCTGAGTCGTGAGCCCATCTGTTTTCATATGCAGGCCAGACTGTGATCCTTGACTAAGAGGGTCACACCACTGCCACCTACTGCGCAAATGACTGGATAGGTGGACCCAAGAAGTGAAATGTCACCTGAGCTCACACCATTCTGACAGTCATTCCACTGTCATCTTCTGTCTCCTGAAACTAGCCTGAATTGCCTGTTGTCAAAGATCGGTTGACTATATTTGTGTAGGTCTATCTGTATCCAGGCACTTTATTTTGTTCACTTGACCTTTTCCATCTATTCTTTCACCAATATCATGCTGTCTTGATTACTGTTTAAGAATTTCTATGGCCAGGGTGTATGTGTGCGATATTTGTATGTTTTCTTAGATTTCATCAGTGTTATACTCGCTTCATAAACAGAGTTTGGAAGGTTTCCTTCTTTTTCTGTGCTCAGGACAGAACAATAGCAATAGACTCATGTGTTTTTTAAAGTTGCTCAGTAGAATTCTTCTGTGAAATAACACAGGCCTGGCACCTTTACGCGTGGAGGCGTGGGATAAGGCAGTTCTCTGTCGCCATCTGTATCTTCTATGACAACTGGTCTTAGGATTTCTACCTTTGGGGGATATGTTGATAATTTATATTTTCTTATAATTTCATCCAGGTTTTCAAATTTATTTCATGGAGTTGAGTAAAGTAATTTCATGCAGTTCTATTAATTCTATTAATCAACTATGTCTGTAGTTATTTCCCCTTATCATTTTATATTTTGATTGCACTTCCTGTCTTTCTTAAAAGTTAGACAACTATCCTATTACTGCTTTTTTTTAAATCTTATATTTATTAGTATTCATACTATTTTTCAATTGATTGATTTCTTCTTTTATCCTAACTCCTTTCTTTTGCTTTCCTTAGGATGACTTTGTTAATTGCTTTCTAACTTAGAAATTAGAGGTTTCTAATTGGGTGGATATTTAATTTACTTTGTATTTTCTTTCCAGCACTGATTTTGAGTATCCCACAGAGACTGAGATACAGTGCTTTACCTATTTTTATTTTTAAAATATGTATTCCGGAACCTCCTGCTTCCAGTTGAGCAAAAAAAGCTTGGAAGTCACCGCTCCAGTCTAACAAGAAAAAAGTTGAAAACTGAAGAATCAATAACTCTTCTTAGCTCCATAAGAGATATTAGGTCATAGGGCAAATCACTTTTCCCAAGTTAGAGAGGATAACAGGCAAATACAGAGAATCACAATTTACAGTAGCCCATATGCAACACTCTCTGCAGGAACCAGTGCTGGGGTAGGAAGACCTGACCTGTAATTGATGGATTGATGGAAGCTCAGTGTGGAAAAATCAAAGAAAAACTGCAGGGGGACTCAGTCACAGGGAGGGGGGACACTTACGAATTTTACTTCCACAAGCTCTACCAGGTCCTCATAGTGAATATCAGTCCTAATGCAAGTTCAATCAACATCCCAACAAATTATGTTGTGAATATTGAAAAACTGATTTTCAAGTTTATGTGGAGAGACAAAAGACCAAGAATAGCTACACACAAAAAAATTGAAAAAAAATAAAATTTGTAGACTGATACTACCCAGCTTCAAGATTTACTATAGCCCTGACCAGGGTGGCTCAGTTGGTTGGGCTTCCTCCCACAAAGCAAAAGGTCTCTTGCTAGAACTCCAGTCGGGGGACCTGCCTGGGTTGTGGCTTCAGCCCCAGTAGAGGTGCATATGAGAAGCAACCGATTGATGTTCCTTTCTGACATGGATGGTTTTCTCGCTCTCTCCCTCCCTCTCTCTCTAAAAATAAATAAATAACACTTTTCTTTTAAAAAAAGATTTACTGTAAAGTCACAGTAATCAAGACTGTGATATTGACAACTGAATAGATAGATCAACTGAAAAGCATAGATATCCCATAAATAGGCTCGAAAAAATATAGATCGCTCTGTCCGCAGATCATTGACAAAGGAGTAAAAGCAATACATACAATGGAGCAAAGATTGTCTTTTAAACAAATGATGCCGGAACAACTGGACGCCCACAAGCAACAACAACAAAAAATAATCTAGACACAGACCTCACACTCTTTACAAAAATTAACTCAAAATGGACTACAGGCCTAAATGTAAAATACAAAACTATAAGACAACATAAGAGACACTTCCAGCCAAGATGACTCACCACTTTGCACAACCACATCAAAATTACAACTAAAATATAGAACAACCATTACTCAGAACCATCAGAAATTGAGTAGGATGGAAGTCTGACAACTATGGAATTAAAGGAACCACATCCATGGAGACTGGTAGGAGGGAAGGAGATGCAGAATGGGTAGATCTCTCACTCCTATGTGGCGTATAAAAATTCCAGAAGGGTATTACAGGAATGAGGAATCCCAGCCCCACATCAGGGCCCCCAGCCCAGGGTTCCAGTCCAGGAAGATAAGTCCCCACAACTTCTGGCTGCAAAAAGCAACAGGGATTGCGTCGGTGGAAGAAACTTCTGGAGCCCCAAGCAGTTCCTCTTAAAGAACCCAAACATGGACTCACCTACTCAGACTCACTCCCTCCGAACTCCAGCACCAGGATAGCAGCGTGAAAGGCACCAGTGGTATATATGGAGATACTAAAGTATCTGGCACGAGGTGAGCAGAGGCCATTGTCCCTGCTCTAAAATCCCACCTGCAGAGCTGGCACGCTGGTGCCATACCTGAGACTCCATCAACCTGGATAACGTTGTTTAACCCATCTTGGAGATCCCCAGAGACTCTGCCAATCCAACTAATGGGCCCACCCAAGCTGCTTTTCCATATGAACGGCTGATCTTGGCTCATGATTCACAACTTCCTAAGTCTTCCTAAACAAGCAACAGCTGGCCTCAGTGAGCCTCAGGCATGGCACAAGCAGCAGCCAGCTTAGATTCACAGCTTGGCTTCCCCTAGGAATCTCCAAGGCCAACACAAGTAGCAGTCATCTCAGATTGCTTTATAGCTCAGGCAGGGTGGCCCCAAGCAAAACACAGGTGGAGGCTGACCTTGGCCTGCACCACTCAGGAAACCACAGGGCCAGTGCACCCAGTGGGCAGCTACAGACCACATAAGAGCACCACAACCCTGCCCCTGCACAGCTGATCCTCCACGCAGGGTGGAGCTTGGTGTGTAAGTGGTCACAGCCAATCCTTGAAACTGATTGGCCTGGGTAAATTCCTCCCATTGACATGAGTAAATTCCTCCCATTGATCTGCCAACAGAAACCAAGGCTCAACTACTAAAGGAGGGTGTACTCAGCCCACGCAAAGCATGCACCCCAACTACCCAGCTTGGGTGGTAGGGTACGCTGTGCCACTGGACCCTATAAGACACCTACTACATTAGGCCACACTACCAAGACACAGAGTCAAAGCAGCTCTACCTAATACATAGAAACAAATACAGGAGGCTGCTAAAATGAGGAGACAAAGAAACATGGCCCAAATGAAAGAACAGATCAAAACTCCAGAAAAGGAGATAGATGAAATGGAGATAAGTGATCTATCAGATGCAGAGTTCAAAACACTATTTATAAGTATGCTCAAGGACTTTAGTGAGAACCTCAGCAGCATAAAAAAGATCCAGCCAGAAATGAAGGATACGCTGATTGAAATAAAGAACAATTTACAGGGAAACAACAGTAAAGTGGATGAAGCCAAGAATCAAATTCATGATTTCTAACGTAAGGAAGCAAAAAACAACAAATCAGAACAACAAGAAGAAAAAAGAATCCAAAAAAATAAGGATAGAATAAGTAGCCTCTGGGACAACTTCAAGAGGTTCAACATTTGCATCATAGGGGTGCCAGAAGAAGAACAGGAAGAGCAAGAAATTGGAAATCTATTTGAAAATATAATGAACAAAAACTTCCCTAATTTGGTGAAGGAAATAGACCTGCAAATCCAGGAAACACAGAGAGTCCAAATTACAATGGACACAAAGAGGCCTGCTCCAAGAAACATCATAATTAAAATGCCAAAGTTTAAAGATAAAGAGAGAATCTTAGAAGCAGCAAAAGAAAAGAAGTTAGTTACCTACAGGGGAGTTACCACAAGACTGTCAGCTGATTTCTCAAAAGAAACTTTGCAGGCTAGAAGGGATTGGCAAGAAATATTCAGAGTCATGAAAAGCATGGACCTACAGCCAAGATTGCTCTACTCAGCAAAGCTATCATTTACAATTGAAGGGCAGATAAAGAGCTTCCCAAACAAGAAAAGACTAAAGGAGTTCATCATCACCAAACCACTATTATATGAAATGTTAAGGGACTTATTTAAGAAAAGAAGGAAGATCAAAACTATGAATAATAAAATGGCAATAAATACAAATCTATCAACAATTGAATCTGAAAAACAAGCAAAGCAAACAAGAAGAACAGAGACAGAATCGTGGATACAGAGAGCATTTTGATGGTTGCCAGATGGGAGGGAGGTGTAGGGTAATGGGTGAAGAGCTGAGGGTATTAAGAAGTACAAATTGGTAGTCACAGAATGGCCATGCAGATGTAAAGTACAGTATAGGAAATGGAGTAGCCAAAGAACTTATATTCATGACCCATGGACATGAACAATGGTGGGGGATTGCCTGAGGGAGTGTGGATGCTGGGTGGAGGGTAACAAAGGGGGAAATCAAGACAACTGTAATTGCATAATCAATAAAATATAATTTTTTAAAGAGACAAAATAAGAGAACATCTAGATTAGCTAGGGTTTGATGAAGACTGTCTAGATACTACACCAAAGGCCTGACCTATGAAAGATAGGATTGGTAAGCTGGATTTCATCGACAGTAAGGTTTTCTGCTGTGTACGGACACTAACAAGAGAACCTGAAGACTGGGAGAAAATATTTACAAAAGATATATCTGCTAAAGGACTGTTATCTAAAACATAAAAAGAACTCATAAAACCCAACAGAAAGGGCCCTGCCCCCGCAGCTCACTTGGTTAGAGCACAGTCCCAATGTGCCAGTATTTCAGATCCCACCCCTAGGCAGAGCACACACAGGCGTCAACCAATGAATGCATAAAAAAGTGGAAAAACAAATCAATGTTTCTCCCTCTTCCTCTCTGAAAAATCAGTGAATAATTTTTTTTAAAAATCTCAACAGTAAGAGAACAAACAAGCTGATTGTAAAAATGAATCAAAGACCTTACCCTCCACATCAGCAAAGAAGATGGCAAATGAACATATGAGAAGATGTTCTGTATTACACATCATCAGGGAACTTACAAACTAAAATCACAATGACAAATACTGCGCATTAGCTCTAGAATGGCCCAAATCCTAAACACTGACAACACCAAATGCTGGTAATGTTGTGGCACAACAGGAATTCTCATTCATTGCTGGTGGGAATGCAAAATGATACAGACACTTTGGAAGAGAGCTTGGACAATTTTTCACAAAACTAAACATACTCTCACCATGTGATTCAAAAATTGTGCTCCTTGATATTATGTCCACACAAAACCCTGCACGTTGGTAAACTTGGGAACAACCAAGATGTCCTTCAGTAAGTACATGAGTAGATAGACTGTGGTGCATCCGGACAGTGGAGTAGTATTCAGTGTTGGAAATAAGCTATCAAGTCATGAAAAAACAAGGAAGAAGTCTAAATGCATAAATATTAAGTGAAAGAAGACAATTTGAAATGGCTGTTTCCTACTATGTGACATTCCGGAAATGGTAAAACTGTGGACACAGCAAAAAGATTGGTGGTTGCCAGGAGTTATGAGCAGGGAGGAAAGAATAGGTGGCCTGTCGGTGATTATGATGGGTCGATGTAGTCTCATCCACTGTAACAAATGCACCACTCTGGTGGGGTATGTGGATGATGGGGGAGGCTATGCATATGTGGGGACAAGCGGTATATGGGAAATCTCTGTATCTTCTGCTCAATTTTGCTGTGAACCTAAAACTGCTATAAAAAATAAAGTCCACCAACTTGCAACCCAAAGTTGAATAAGTTCTGGAGATCTAATGCACTGCATAGTGGTTATAGTCAACAATACTATATTATATAATTCAAGATTGCTAACAGGTTAGATCTTAAATATCGTTACCACACACACAAAAAAGAAATAATAATGTGATGCGATAGAGGTGCTAGCTATGGCTATGATGATAATCTTATGCAATACATAAGTGTATCAAATCAACCCATTGTATAGATATGCCTTAAACTTACACAATGTTATATGTCAATTACATCTCAGTTTTTAAAATAGCATTATAGAAAAACATAATTCCTAAAATTCTGTAATTTTGGTTTTGAGATGATTAAGGAGAGCATTTTTAAAAATGTTTTCACATTCTAGAAAATAATTTTTTGTATTCTTCTTACCCCACACTCGTTTAAACCTGACAACAGCTACCCTCTGTCCTTAGAGGCTCTAAAGATTAAAGGTCATGAGGGTTCCTGGCCCTGGAGCCCAAGAGAGAAAAAGAACCCTCCGACCACAGGAGGACAGAAGGACCCCGCTCCTGCAGTCCCTACGGAGGCTGAGGACAAAGCAAACCCCTCCAGTAGGACCCCAGCCCGGCGGGTGGGAGGGGGGTGCGGACGAAGTACGCAGTCCGATTGGCCAATCGCCACAGCCTGCTCTGTTCTCTGATTGGCTGAGCAGTGACGCGCCCTCCCGAATGCCTCTCTGGGATTGGCCTATTTCTTGGTTCTGACAAGACGGTGGCCAGAGGAGGACAAGAGATTTCTGTATGGGATGGAGGGACGGTT
>PVKM010050540.1:0-10713 GCA_004027735.1 Carollia perspicillata
CTCTGAGTCAGAAGCAAGTTTCATAGGAAGGAGGCTCTGCTACTAACCAGCCGTGGGACTGTGTGTCATTGAGGCTCTGTGGGACTCAAGTGTACTTGCCAGTAAAGTTAAGAGACCAGAGAATTTTTTCTTCTAGCTTCAAGTGAGAGCATAATGTTTTGAAATAAATAAATAACAAACATACCAATGTAAGGAAGTTGGGTGAACGAAAGCCACAAAGGCAGCTCCAATAGTACTCTCTGCTCCGAAGGAAGTGTTCTCAATCGGCACCGTCCAGCACGACAGCCACAAGCCACTTACGGCTATTGAGCACTTAGAATGTGGGTAATGCAACTGAGTTGCTAAAATTCTAGTTCTGTTCAATTTTAATTCATTCGGCTTTACACAGCCACAGGTGGTTAGTGGCTACCCTATTGCACAGTGTGGTTCTAAAGGATGTCCTTCTGGTCAGTATAACTTCAGACAAGAATCCTGGTAGAATGGGGTGGAAAGGGGGCTGCAGTAGATATTGGGCCACCTGAGTTTTTACCTAGTTTTTGCATTATTATGATATCAGCATCATCATAATTTTCAGGATTTTAGAGCATCCGCCATTTCTTGAGTGCTTACAATGTTCCAGACCCTGTGCAAAAGCTTTATATAAAATAATATGTCCATCTAATTGTAAAAATAATCATTGAGAGGTATTTTTTATCGCCCTTATATTATAGAGGAGCAAACTGAGACTTAGCAAGACTCAGTAACTTAGGTAGGATACTCGAGCTGATGGGGCAGAGCTGGGGTTGTATCCCAAGGCTGCCAGAACCCAAAGTTCATCTGCTTAGTCATTATTTTGTCACTTCTCCAAAGACCAGTGTGACACAGAGTGAGTCACTGAACACTGAGAAGCTTCAATTATTCATCTGTGAAGTAAGGAGGCTGGGCTACGTGAACTCTAAGATCAACTTAAGAAGGAAAAGCAGTGAGTCCTATACTCTTCCCCTTCCCCCCAGGGCACATTTATATAATGAACGCTAATGTTTACAGATGTGACCACATGACCCGAAAGACCCTGTCTGCTTTGAGCACAGTTCAGCGACTTTCCTACACAGAACCCTAGACTTGATTATTGCTTTTCAAAGTCCCCCAGGTGAGTCAGGTCTTCAGAAAGGTCGAAGATTATCAGCCCTGGACTGGACTTGCTAAAGTCAGAAAAGGCCCTTTTGTGAACATTTTTTTGGAGAAAAATATGTGTTGTGTGTATGTGAGGGAGGATTAAATTTGATAGTGAGAGCTTTACAATGCATGTTTCCCTTTTTGCCTTGGAGGCTAGGCAACTCAAAGCTAAATTTTGCATTCAAATGCAAGAACAAACCTGAAGTGAGATTTTCTGGTACAGCGGTCTTAGTGTTAATGACGTGTTTTTGCATTGTTATTCTTGTTTTTTGTTTCTCTTATATCTAACTCATACTGAGACTCTAGATCAAATCTATCTCAGAATTAGATTGGATATACGTGATGAATAGATAAACATCATATGTGTCAGAAAACCCCAGGCCTAACTGGGATAATAAAACAAAAAAGAGACTGTCACCATATAGATTGGGGCCCGTGCTCTTTGAAAAGATAGGAGTTAAAAACAGGATACAATTTCCCAGTAAAAAAGAAAAAAGAAAAAAGAACACAGAGGATGGAAGGAAGAAAAGAGAAATCCCCAGAGAGCCTTAAAAATCCAGAAAGAGACGAGGGCAGGGGTGAGGAGGGGCAGTTTCGGTGCCTACACTAAACAACCATTTGGCCACTTAGCAGATTTACTTCTCAGAAAAAATGTTCCCAGTTTTACATTTTGCTAAATCTGGAAGGGAGAGGAGACAGAAACCGTAAAGGGAGCATGCAATTTTAATAAAGGGAAAGCCAAAAGGGCTATTTTTTAAGCTGGACTTTGGTGCTACCTAGGAAAGGATCCTCGTACAGCTCCGTACTCCAGGGCAACCCCCTCCATCTACACATGCGAGATGCTCAGGGCTGATTATCTGGTGGGGTGGGAAGGGGTGGGAAGGGTACGTCCCCCACCAACCTACCACGATCCGTCCGGTCCTCTCAGCAGAGTTCTCGCAGCCTTTCTGTCCAGATGAGCTGGAGAAGGCGCTGAGTCCTGGGGCCAGCTCCAGGGTAGGCAGAGCACCTACCACCCAGAGGGACCGAAGCAAATCTCCTCCAGGGAAGGGAGCCCACGCAGGGCAGCAGTAGCAGAGATGGAGGGATGTCCAGATTTGGACAGACAGGTGGGGTGGGGGTCCAGGTGGCTGGGGTGAGGGTGCTTGTTCTGAATGAAAGCTGGGTGCATGGCGAGTGGATGAGGCAAAGGTGTCACCTCACTCTTAGGTCCCTCTGTCACCTAAAGAGTGAGGGCTCATTGGCCCTTTATCACAGGGCCATCGAGAAGATAAATGAGGTAATAGGTATAGAAGTGCAAATATATGGAATATTTACATTCGGGCATCTTCACGTACATCAGGCATATAACACATTTAATCTAAGTTGTTACTAATGTAAACATCAGATTAAGAAATACACAACTAGGAAGGCAAACCTGCTAACAAAAACCTCATCTTGTCAAGGCCTGTCCCTTTCCTTTCAGTCCCCCAGCCACAACGGTAGCAGTACCACAAGCTGCCTGAAGAAGGAGCTCCTGCACACGTGCTCCACGTGCAGGCTGGGTCTGGTGGCTTTGCCCATGGGTTTCCTACACCTGTTCTCATTTTGCTTCCAGCTTTGCAGCCTTTCAGTCTTGCTGTATTCCTCTCTGCTCAGCCCTGGGACATGTCCAAGTTGAAGCTTTGCTTTACTCAAATCTGATTATACACAGCGATCTCACACCTTCCACCTTTCCAGGTGCACCCCCCTCTTGAATCCTGCAGGGATACAGATCTCTCCCAGGCAGGGATTCTGTAGGGTGGCTCTGGCATTGGGCTTGACCCAGTGCTACCAGCAGGAACCAGGCTCGTGCAATGAGCCAAACATAAATCACTTTCCTCTCCTGGAATATCCAGGCTGCAAGCCAAAGCCAAGCACACATTATCACAATGCTTGGGTGTTGACTTCACCATCCAAACACTAGCATGGGGAGCTCTAGAACTTATGAACTACACTTACTCATCTTAGGTTACCCACTTCTGTGATACCCAGGACAGAGGGTGTCATAAGAGTAGGTGCTAAACAAATGTTTGTCAAGTTTAAAGTGATAGCTGTTTCCAAGAGTGCAGGCTCTGGAGGCAGATGGCTTTGGGCTTTCATCCTGCTGCTGCCAGTTAAATGGGTCAGTGAGCAAATCTCATCAGGTCACTTGGCCAATGAGCCCAAGGTTCCAATCTGGAAATGGGGTAATATGTACCCTGTAGGCTTGCCTGGCACACAGAAGGTACTCAGTGAGTTGCAGCTGTTTCTAAATGTGCGAAGTTGCATTTGAATTAGGAATTGGACTGGTTCTGCAAGCACCGAGGAGCCAAAGAGGGGGTAACGGGAGCCTTGGCTCTTTGACGCTGGGATGGGAAGGAAGCTTCAAGGGCTGGTGCCTTGGATGGCCCCTTGGGGAGGACGTCAAGAAAGAGTTTCAAACATCCAATGGGTGGTTGGACTAGACGACTTTTAGAGTCCCTCCCCACCCAACACTCCAAATTTAACGGACTGGCCACTTTATCAGGCTGTTTGTAGGACAGAACCATTGTATTATCCTCACAATTATTTCCTGATTCTAGTTTTTCTTGCCAATCCTTTCACATTGCTGCCAGGGCGAATGTGCTAGCATGTAAATTGGGTTATCTGATATGAATCCATTGGCCTGGCCATTTACGAACAGGCCTCCACCCACATCTTCATTCTCGCAGGCACCCCATGGCGTGTGCAGCACCCACGGGCTCCAGCCCCACCCAACGGCCAGCCACATACGTGTGGGACATACGTGTTTGCTCGCCTCCCCCTGCCTTTGCTCCCGCCACTGTTCCCGCTCTCTCCCCTCTCCACCCAGTTAAGTTCTACTTATGTCTAAAGGCCGATCAGATGTCACAGCCTCTGGGAAATATTTCCCAAGAGCCCCCCACCCCGCACACCCACAGCAGAGTTAGCTATGTGTTCCCCTCTACTCGCAGAGCACTGCGTATAGAATTCCACAATACCACTTACATATTATTGTTATAATTTATGTCTCTACCGCCACCCCAACAACATTGTGGGGGCACAGATTATTCATCTTTGGATCGCCTGAACTCGCACATGGTAGCCCTTGCTGGGACTCAAGGCGATATGTTCTATCAGTGTCCTGAGTCGTGCTGTCTCCTCCACTGGACTGTCAGCTTCACGAGGGCGGGGGCTTTTCTCCTGTGTTCTGCTGTGTCTCCGGCGCTTAGCAGTGTGCCTGGCACGTCACAGGTTCCCAATCCACGTTCCTCGTGTGAATGCGGGGACGTAGAGCACAGCACGGTGAGTGCGGTTAACAGTGCTGTGTTGTATATGTGAACGTGGTGAAGACAGTGGATCCTCAATGGTCTCATCACAAGAAAAAAATATTGTTGTAACTACGGGAGGTGATGGGTGTCAGCCGGACTCACTGCTATGGTCATTTCACAATGTACATGCATAACTGAACCATCATGTCGTATGTCTGCAGCTAACATAGTGTTACATGTCAGTTCTATCTCAAGAAATAAAATAAAATAAAACAGGTTTCAAGTTTCTGACAAAAAGATTCTTTGAGTGAATGAGCATTTGTTAAGTGAATCAATGAATGTGTGATTGAATCTCATAAATTTGCCTAGTTTAAATTCTGGTGGGTTTCCCACTGGGAAACCAGCGGTGGGTTTATTCTGGGTGGTGGTTCATTGGAACAATGGTATAAAAACTAAGTGAAAATGATAAAAATAGCTAAATGTGGTGAATTTCAGTTGTATGAAGGGTAGGAATTCCACATGGTTAAGATTCAGTGAGAACCAGGCTTGAGTAAAAACTATGTTAAAAGTTAGGTCCAGGACCTGGCCAAGACCCAGAATGAATCCCAGTGACTCTCCAAAGACTTCAGACCCTGGGAAAGTCAGACATGAAACAGAAATGATGGGCAGCCAGTCAGGCCACATTGCTCTAGACTTTGGGTGTCCTATTCACCACCACAATGAAACTGGTACAAGTGGGAGGGGCTGGGGAAAGGATCACTGGCCATTGGCTTTTGGAACAACATACAAGGCTGTCCAATTCCAGAACAGGCACATTCACATACTAACACGTTTTAAAATTGCTAAATGAAACTGTTCATAGTGCTTTTCTGTTGGGAGGTGATAAGGGCAGATACGGGATAAGGCATGGTTCCAAAATTGCACGCAGTCTGTATTGAGATGAGACCCGCTTCTGTTCAGATTAGTGAAACCCAATTCGGTTCAGTTCAATTCAAATAATTCAGTTTAACAAACATTTATTGAGCTTCTCATCACATACAGACTACAAACCAAACTTGTCCACAAGCCCAGTAGGCTCTGCCGGTTGGACCCTGCCCACCTTGGACTTCATCTCCTTCACCTAACACTCTCACTCGCTCTGTTCCAGCCTCACTGGCCTCCTTTCTGTTCCTCGCATGGCCAAAAAGGCCTCCTTTCCAGGGCCTTTGCACTTACTGTTCTCTCTGCCAGGCAAGATCTTTCCTCCGATATATATCCACATGGCTTCCTGCCTCATTTCCTTTAGGTCTCTGCTTAAATGCTTTCTCCTTAGGGAAACCTTCTCTGGTCACCTGAGCAAAAATAGCACCTCTCACCTGGTTAGAGTACCCAGTCTTATCTCTCTTTATGTCACTTATCTTCGACTGATGGTTTATTATTTGTGCATTTGTCTTTGTCTGTTTCCCCTAGTAGAATGTAAGCTCCATGGAGACAGGTATTTTGCCTGGCAGAAGGCAGATGTTGTATAAATATTTGTTGACTCATGAATGAAGAAATGAGTGTCTGCTAGGTACCAGCTTCTATAATTGGTGAAATTGCAACAGCCTCAGCCCTCAATGAACTCATGGCCTAATGTGAAAAGCATAAGGAAGCTATTTGCAAAGCTTTATGGTAAAGGAATGCAGGAAGTCCTATGAGAGAATGAATCAAAATTAGCTGCAGTCAAAGGGGGTGGGGGTGTGTTGGGAAACACTGTCCTAAGCTGGAAGGTGGAGAGAGAAGGGCTCGGAAGAACTCAGGCAGAGGAGATGAGATGAGGAAATACAGAGCAAGTTCAGGGAGCTCCGTGTGGAGTAGCTGAAGGGATCTGTGAATGGGAGACACTCTGGCAGATGAACTTGATCAGGTAATAAATGCATGAACAGGGAGGGCCATTTATAGAACAGCCTGATCACTTAGCTTGTTCCCTGTTCATTATCTCCTTGGAGCCAGGGTGTGTGCTGAGTTTGGTGGAGGACACAGGGATTTAAAACCTGGATCTGGTGTTCTGTCTAGCAAGAGAATTTAGTGTGGCCATGCATTTCCAGTTTCCCGGGGCAGTGTCTGTTGCAATAAGTCTGTTCGACTGTCCTTACTTATCCTTGCATATGCACTTGATCATAACTTTCGATTGGTGGATTGGAGCACAAGGTGGCTCTCCGAGAAGGAAAGACAGATAACCATAGTGCCAGGCCAACAGAGACACGGGCCTGTGAGATGTTCTGATCAAGTGCCCTGGGCTCCGCAGAGTGACGGGGCCTCCAGGGAAGGAATTTGGAGGCTGCAGAACTGCAGTCAGTGTTAGTCTTTTCAACAAGTTGGTCTTTGGTTTTGTCTATTCACTGGGTTCCTTTTTCTTCACAAAAGTGTTCTTTCCACACTCTGCAGCCGTAGGGCCTGGGGAGGGGTGGTGTGAGGGGTGGGATTCAGTGTGGAACACATAGAGAGCACTGCCACAAAGGCTGCCAAAGGACTCGCTCCAGCCTCAGAGCTTGAAGCTTTCAGTGAGAACGGTAGCTTGGGAAAAATATCCACACGTTCTGCCTAAATTCCTGGGTGAGCCTGAACCCCACTGGCTGAATCTCGACAGATGTACACACCAGTTTGAAAGGACCCATGAAGTTCAAGGGCAATGTTTCTTATATCCGGGGAAAACATACAAACAGAGCAACAATTTTAAATCCAGAATTATACACAAATATGACCACCAAACAAATGATTGCTGGAACTGTGGAGACTTCCTAATCAATACACGTGTACTAGAACCTAGGCAATGAACTTCATCCACAGTACAAGCTCAAAACCAGCTTTCTGAGGGTGTGTAATGACGCTTCTCCGGTCTAGAAGCAATACAGGAAGGAGGGTGGGGATTCCCAAGGGTCCCTAAAACAGCTCTCTGGTTTCAATCTGGCTGCTCACTGCCCGACTTGGGGAAAATCTCAAGACTTTTCTAGAGTCAGTCTCTTAAGTCATGAAAAGCAACCCTGGCTGGTCTTTCCATTTTCAGAATCCAGGGAGACTATATGTGTGGAAGACCTCTGGAAACCACGAAGTGCTTGCTACAAGAGACTTTGATAATGACCATGGCTGGAGAAGTTCAAGGACATGCCCAAGGACATGCTCCGTGGCTGGAGACCTTGCAGGCCAGGGGGGTGCCACTCCTCCTGACGTTTCCCACAAAACATTTCTTTCTGGAAAAGGCAATGGCCGGGGGTAGGCCTGGGTGAGCCAGCCTCCCAGGGCTCTCCTGCAATTTGTCACTCACATTAGCCATCAGAGGCCTCGTGAAACACACCCTCAGCTGCTCCCCTCCAGACAGACCGTCCTTTTCATATCCATTCCCTCTACGCTGGTGTTTTTGTCAGGTTAGTGTGGACCCTTTTTAAAAGAATAGCACTTCATGAATTGGAAACAACCCAAATGATCAGTAAACTGGGAACTGTTGGGCAAATTATGGAGCAGCCACAAGATGGGATATTTTGAAGTCGTTAAAAAATGATGCTTATGAATGTTTTGTAGCAAAATGCTCACACTAAATGGAATTTTGAAAGACCGAAAATTATATATATATATACCCAGTATGACTATTTAAAAACCTCATTATCTGTATTAAAAATAAAAAGACAAGGAAACATGTCAAGTCGTCATTTTGGCTACCTCTGGGTAGCTGGACTGTAGATCATTTAAATTTTCTTTCTTATATTTTCTTTGTACTTTCCATAATTTAAAAAGTGAGCACCTATAACTTTCCAGTAAACATATGAAAATATTAAAATAGGAATTTACAGCACCTCGTATGCACTGTAAGCCATCCATAAGGAGACCAAAATGGAAATGGGGGAGAATGTGATTAAATCAATACGAACCTAGGAACCTTGCAGGCCAGGCTCCATGAGACACACACAGGCTTCACTGGGGAAGCCAGACCTCGAAGAATGCTAAATCGATTCAGATGCTGCCTACTGGGCGAATGGCCAGATCTACTGCCTGGGCTGTTTTCCGTACACGTGAAACCCAGCTCTATGCTGGCGGCTGTCAACATACTGTTTCTGAAAGGAGAGAAAAGAGCAGGAGCTCGGCCTGGGGCAGTAGTTCAGGAGTGGGCTGAGCTGGGGGTGGGGTCAGAGCTCCGGCTCCTTCGGGGGCCTTTGTGTTCCCAGGGCCTCGGGCTCCCAGCCCTCAGCTGGCATTGGGCACTTTCAAGGGCTGATTTTTGCTAATGTTCTTTACAATTTTTTCCTCCCGCATGTTCAGAACATTCAGGTACAGTGCTCGAGGTCTCAGGCACAGGGCATGCAAAGGGCATGCCCGTCCCAGGCAAAGGAGAAAGAACTGGAAATCCAAGGAAGACCATGTGGATTTCCTCAGAGCCATTCAGCAAAGGAAGGAGGCCAGCTGGTGGCATCTCTCACTGGGGGCACAGAGGATGGCATTTGGTCAGGCCATGCGCCTGTCATCTGTCTTTCGGACTCTTGCAGAAACCTTCTAACTGGCCCCACACCATTTCCTGCTCCCTCCTCCTGCTGGCCATGCACTCAGACTGCTCTTTGCACCCCGACCCACTCTGCACCAGGCCCTGGCTGGCGGCCAGGGAGAGCAATTGATGATCAAAGCCCGGTCTCTGTCTGTGAGGCGCTCCAAGTCTGGCAGCGGAGACAGACATGGAAGCAAATGATAACAGACTGGGGCCACATGGGACACAGATGACAAAGACTCTGGGATCACGGTGCCTGGGCCCAGCCCAGCCCCTTAACTAGCTTAGCTGTGTGACCTTGGGCATGTCCTTGAACTTCTCTAAGCCTTACTCTCCTCATCTGTAAAAGAGACAGAATAACAGGGTCTCAGAGGGTGACTGTGAAGTGGGGTGATCCGGAAAAGCACTTGTCACACGGTCTGGCACATGGTGGCACTCATGTTGTTAGAATTATTCAGAGGGCTTCATGGAGAATGGGGGCAGGGGGTGGGGGTGCACACGGATTTCCCAGCAGAGGTGGGGAGCCCGCTGAGTCTGGAAGGATGAGCGGGCATTTGCATTTTGCTTATGTCTCTTTTTGTCCAAACCTTCACCCTAAAGGTGAACAAACCTTCACCTTTGTTCCACTGCTGAAGGAACAAAGGCCCATCATCACCCACAGGACAGATTTTTCTTCCACACACTTTCAACTCAGCAAGGATATTCTCAACATATTTAACTGCGAGTGGGGCCCAGGCACCACCGAGCTCCTCTGGTCTGGATGCAGACAGGGCTCCCTGGGGCGGGCGCCATGCTGCAGTTGCTAAATGGTGGAGACTGTGGGGGCATTTGGGAGCTGTGCCACAGAAGTTTCTGTGATGTCGGAGATACCCTGTGTCTGCGTGGTCCAACACAGCAACTACCAGTCACATGTCGCTACTGGGCATTTGAAAGGGGGCTCGTGGTACTGGGAAACCAAAGCTTTAGTTGTATTGACTTTTAATTCATTTAAATTTAAACAGCCTCTCATGGCTAGTGATTCCTATACTTGATGGTGGTGCAGTGACTGTTCCTTAGTGTTTGTGTCATTAAGGTAAGAATTCCCTTCCTTTTCCCATAAAATAAAGAGAAGCCAGTTAGACCAGACCAGACTGGTATGGCAGCCAGTTAACTAGGATTCAGAGAAGACCTGGCTATTGAAATGAACACGTACGGTATATGCCTTGGATTAGACTAGCCCCACATGGTAGCAGGGGTGCTGTTTTTAAACTTGAGCCCCAGGTTTGTCACCTGCAGTTAGGAGCAATCTCTGCTCCGTGGCTGGGATAAGGCTCCAGGGTAGCTGAGGCTCAGCTGTTTGACAAGCCCTGGAGGCTGGAGGCCCTGCAGCTGGCGAGGTTCCGGATTTGCCCTGCTGCCTCTCCCCAGGGACGACACCTGTCACATTCTGCCTCATATTTCCCTTGCATGCTTGTTGCTAATTTGCTATCCCTGAGCTACTTGAGATTTGTTGGCCACCTCGTTAGGCCAAAGATGGTTATTATATTTGGATACTGAGCATTTTTCTATGGCCACTGCTCCAAAGCCTGAGAGTTCTTCAGACTGGACACATTGGATGTCTGGAATCCATCCATTGCAGCAAACTGCAGAGGGACTGGTACCTTGTGAGGCAAGGGGAGCAGAGGCCCTGCAAGGCTCAGTCTAGCCCCCAAAGCCTGGGAGATATTTATCAGGCAACTATTATGTGCCAAGCTCTACTGGAGAGACAAAAATCACCATAAAAGCTTATTTCTTGCCATTATGTAACTTAAAAATGAA
>PVKM010050541.1:0-10689 GCA_004027735.1 Carollia perspicillata
TGGACAATAACAAGGTGGGGTGGAAATGGGAGGGAGGCAGGGAGGGCTGGGAGAAAAAGTCAGAAAACTGTACTTGAACAACAATAAAAAAAGAAAATGATTAACATCACATTTTCTATCTTGATAAGATATAAATTTTTCTGCTTGATTTATTCATTTGTACAGCAACACTTTTACCACAGACAAGGCGTTGGTAAATTTTTATTGAACTTCACATTTACTTTGTTTTGTTGTTACTAATTCAGTAATACATTTCTTTTGCTACTTCTTTCTGTTCTTCATCCCTCAAGTTATAAAGCCTATAGTACTCTCTGTTACTGTATATTTAACACTGCAGTATCAGGCAAATATTACAATCATTTCAGGGCTTCCCAGCTTTAGCACTAATTATGTTATGGGTCAGATAATTCTTTGTTGTGGAGGACTGTCCTGTGCATTGTAGGATATTTAACAACATTTTTGGCTTCTTCCTGCTAGATGTCAGTAGGAACCACCCACCCTCCCACCTTCTCCCAGCTGTGACAAACAAAACATTTCTGGACTTTGCCAAGGGTTCTCTGGAGAGCACAATCACTCTGACTGAGAACCACTGATGCATCATAATGCTTCAGTATCTCAATACAATTTTTGTATGGAACTATGATGCAAACCCAAGTTATTCCAGTTTATGTAATCTGAGGCCTCAGTTTATAATATTTAAAATGTATTTCTTATAAAATTGTTACTAGAATGAAATAGCTATGTTTTAGGATAATAATTTATACCTTTTACTATAAAAAAGATGTGAAAGTAGCATTTAGAGGCAAAAGAAACAAATATCACATTAAATGTATGTATTATTTCAGCTTAACAGTTTAGAAAGTTATTTTTTATATTTCATAAAGTCATTATCAGCTTGTGTTTTCTCTCACCTCTTGCTCTTTTCATGCATTTCCTTAAATAATATTTCATAGATGTACAGAACCTTGGGTCATTATAACTTCTTATATAATTAAATTCTTTTTTGTACTGTTATTTCTTTTTTTATTGTTCAGGTACAGTTGTCTCCATTTTCCTGCCACCACCTTCCCCTACCCCACCCACTTCCCCCTCCCACCCTCAATCCTACTGCCCTTTGGCTTTGTCCAAAGGGGACCTTTGGGTCCTTTATATATATTCAATTATTTCTGCCATGTGATGCTCTTATTACCCATTCCAACTACTAATCCTAACCTTCAACCTGATATATTTCTCTTCATGCACTGGCCACTGAAATTTGTTCCTGTTTTAATAGGGAACTAGTCAAACACTGGAAGTGATTTCCATTTGGTTGTATCTTCACTCTTACAGGTCAATATAATTTAAGACTATCCACATTCTTATTCTCACCAGTATAAAATATTAGCCAACCTTTGGTGGCCTAGTCTGACTCAGGTGGCATGAAAAAAAGGAAGAGCAGGGAGAACTGTTAGGTTCCCCTTTCCATAATCTGTAAGAGTAATTACACTGCAATGAAGAAGAGATGGCTATAAGAGATATGCAGACATTAGTGTGACTGGGCATCAGGAATGAACAAGATAGGATTTGAGATAATTGAAGGTTGTTTGTGGGATATCTATGACTTTTTATAGTGGGAAATTATGGGGGTAAAAATAGCCAGAAAGAATGAGGTGTTTAGCTTTGAATAAACTAAGCTTGAGGATTAAGTAGAAAGTCCAGGCCCAAATATTTAGTAGACATATAGATTAGACATATATAATATATAGAACTTAAGAGAGTTTTTATCCAAAGATATACTTGCTATATATATTTATTTATATATATATATAAAGTGTTTCTGTATGTGTGTATATTTACATATAATATATTATATATGCATATAGATATATGTTTGTTGGCACATACATACTTGAGCATTAATCCATATATAGTAGTTAATACTTTAATATGAATATAAAAATCAAATCTTCTGGCATTTGAATTATTAATATCATGTAAGTCTTCTCAATAGCCCTATATATTTTTAAAAATTTTTATCCAAGGGTATGTCTATTGGTTTTAAAGAGAGAGGAAGAAAGAGAAAGAAAGGGAGAGAAAATCGATCTGCTGCTTCCTGTATGGTGCCTCCACCAGGGAAAGAACCCACAACCTAGGCTTGTGTCCTGACCTGAAACTGAACCCACAACCTCTTGATGTACAGGACAATGCTCCAACCAACTGAGGCACTTGGCCAGGGCAAATTTTTAAAGTCTTGAGTAAATGAACACTACTTGTAAAAATATAACAATCATCATATGATTGCTAATGACAAGAAAATGATAATGTTCTCTTAGCACATATTACTATAGTTCACAGACCATGACTTTGTGACAGCTATATAATTTTAGTAAAAACATGAAGTAGAACAATGCATTGTAATGTTGAAAAATGCTTGGAAATTAGGATTTGAATGGAAATACTTACATAATAACACAGTTGCTACTGAAAAACACCTTTCTCTGGGTTCCTTTTACAGCAGGAGGGGCTGTCATGTATTTCCTCTCTCACATTAACCTCTAACTTCTTTTACACTAATGAAACTAAACAGATTCGACTGTGTGACCAGAATTTTAGCCCCTACTTCCATACTTCTCAAAATGTATTTCTAACAGTTTCACTGAAATTTTGAATCTTCCACAAAACTTCAATTTAATCTAACATTTTTCAAATATTTTTACTTCCATTGGTCCCTTTTGCCAATTTGGTAAGAGCTTATAAAAAAACCTAACACAAATGTTTTAAATTAACACTTATATTAGGTGAACTATTACAATGAAGCTTCAAATTTCAGTAGAACAACAATATAGCTTTCTACAAAAAACAAAGAATATGGTATTTGAAAACATATATTTTTTTAATTGAATCTTTATTGTATTTTTTTCCATTATCATTTAGTTCCTTTATATCCCTTCCCTCCCACAATTACCATACTTCTCTCAATGTCCATGAATCCTTTTTGCTTGATTCTTCCACCCCCTACCACTATCCCCACCACATGCTCTCTATCTTTGAGTCATTCTCCATTTTGCTTGTTAGTTCAGTTTGTTGGATTCCACATATCAGTGAAATTATATGGGTTTTGTCTTTCCCTGACTGGCTTCTATCCTTAGCATAATGTTTTCCATGTCCATCCATGCTGTTGTAAACAGTAAAATTTTCTTCTTTTTTATGGCCCAGTAGTATTCCATTGTGTAAATGTCCCATAGTTGTTTTATCCACTCATCTTCTGATGGACACTTGGGCTGCTTCCATATCTTGGTGATTGTAATAAATAACATTGTGATGAACAAAAGGGTGCTTATGTTCTTTCAAATTAGTGTTTTGGGTTTCTTTGAATATATTCCCAGAAGTAGGATCCCTGGGTCAAAAAGCAGATCCATTTTTAATTTTTTGAGGTATCTCCATACTGCTTTCCACAATGGCTGTACCAGTCTGTATTGCCACAAACAGTGCAAAAGGATTGCATTACTTTACATCTTTGTTAACACTCATTTGTTAATTTATTGATGATAGCCATTCTGGTAGGTGTGAGATATCTCATTATGGCTTTAATTTGCATCTCTCTGATGATTAGTGACACTGAGCATCTTTTCATATGTCTATTAGCCATCTGTACATCCTCTTTGGAGCAGTGTCTATTCAGGTCCTTTGACCATTTTAAAATTTGATTTTTTTGGCATTGAGTTTTATAAGTTCTTTATAAAGATACATCTGATAAGGGGTTAATATACAAAATTGTTACAATTGGCACTACAATTGTAATACAATTGGCAAATACATTCTCCCATTCTGTGGGTTGTCTTTTTATTTTGTTGATGGTTTCCTTTGTGGTGCAAAAACTTTTTAATTTGGTGTAGTCTCATTTGTTTATTTATTTATTTTTTGTTTCCTTTGCCTGAGTAGATATATCCAGTAAAATATTTCTATGAGAAATGTCCAAAATTTTGCTGCTTGTGTTTTCTTCTAGTATTTTTATGGTTTGGGATCTAACATTTAAGTCTTTGATCTATTTTGAATTTATTCTTGTGTGTGGTGTAAGATAGTGATCTAGTTTCATTTTTCTGCTCTGTCCAATTTTGTCAACACCATTTATCAAATAAACTATCTTTGGACCATTTTATGTGCTTGTTTCTTTTGTCACTTATTAATTGACTCTAGAGGTGTGGGTTTGTTTCTGGGCTCTCTATTCTGTTCCCTTGATCTAGGTGTCTGTTTTTATGCCAGTGCCATCTAGTTTTGATTATTATAGTCTTATAGTACAGTTCAATATTAGGTAGTATTATTACTCCAACCTTGTTCTTCTTTCTGAGGATTGCTGTTGGTATACAGGGTCTTGTAGTTCCATATAAATTTTTGAAATACCTGTTCTAGTTATGTGGGAAAAATGCAGTATATTCTAAAATCTCACAGTTCCTTTGTACCTATCAGGGAGGTATTTTTCCCCCTTCCTGGGTAAATAGGAGGATATTTCTATGATTTTCAGTTTAATCTTAAATAATGAAAAGTCATACTCTTACTTTAACTCATAACATGGCTTTGAATCAGTAATTAAAGTGCTTAGTCCCACGTCACAATGAAAATTTGAAACTTGCTGTAATGTTAAAATCTCTCTTTCCCAGAAGAGGGCCTCCTAATGGAAAATGAGAAGGAAGACAAGATACTTTTTATTTTTTCCTTAATTTCAGCTTTCATCCTTTATCTTCTATTTGACTTAGTTTTATATCTGACATTTTGGGAGATAAAGCAAGAAAAGAACAGGAGCAAAACATGAGAATAAAAGTTCTTACTGTACTTACAATGTTTGTGAGAAGTCTTAGTGTTCTCAGAGTCTGATAAGTGTTCTAAACAGATTCATCCCATGGAACTGCAAGTCTTCGTTAACTCTTTGTTTTTCCAAATGTATTTTTTCTACCTCTTACTTTTGGAGCAGTATATTCTTCTTTTACTATCTTAGAAATGTTTGAATTCATTCCTATACTTTCGCTGTTTTTCCCACGCCTAGAAAATGTATCTGTAAATTAGACAACCACAAAGCTTTCACTGCTACTTCTTCAGCCCTAAATACTGTGTGTGAGTGACTCAACAGCTATTCCAGACAATGACCCCTTTTCTCCATGCCTTTGTTGCTCTCTCACTGGGAACATTTTAGTGCATTTTCTTGGGGTGGTGATGACTTTTCTTCCTGATAGTTGCCCCATATCATCACAGAGTGTTACTGCCAGAGTCCCATTATCCTCCAAATGGTCATCTTGGGCAGAGTTTTAAATGACTAGGGAACAGCTCTCTCGCATAGGTCGTATTTGGTCACAGGAAAACACTTATGCATTCTTTCCCTCCACCACTGTGTGAGTAAGCCCTACTGTGCTGCTACAGTCCATTTCTGCTTTCTGGATTTTTCTAGGCATAAGCTAGGTAGAAGTCTACTTTATCTTCCTAATTATAAGGTAAATGTATTAAACACTTTAATATTCAAATTCTGCTTCCTTGACTTGCTGTAAAGATTAAGCACTTTTGCTAACAGTCCCTCGGTGGAAGGTGACAGCTGTCACAGCACAGATATCTCCAAAGAATTCTTCTTATACTCCAAGATTGTACTCCAATTCTTACTTATTGGCCCTTTTGTTGATATATTTTTTTATGTGAATGAAACATTAAGAGTCAAGAAAGCAAATCCCTGGCCTTCCCTTTGGAAGTGTGCATCTTGTTCTGACATAACCTGACATTTGGGATCTCTTATAACTCAATGTTTCTAATTCAACATTTTGTTGTACATGTTACACACTGAGGGAATAGCTAATTGACACCAGCACAATGCTTGTACTTTATAAAGTAGGACATGATTGATGCAGGATCTGAGAGGAATGTTCCTCAAAATACCTCAGCCTCTTAATTTAATATTTGAACTTCTCTCATAATAATTTAAGTATCTTTTAGTTTAAGTCAGTAAAAGCATCTGTTGAAATATGAACATAAAATTATCCTCAAATAATAATATACAATGTTACCCATAATCTCTTGCATTAGATTTATTTTGCATATTATTCATCAACAATTCAAAGAACAATGGTTAAACATTGTTAAAATAGTTAACACAGTTAAAATCCAGGAAAAAATAGCCTGGATTAGGGCAAACCTGAATCATGAGAAACCTAAAGTTTGGAGCAAGTTTATATGCACTAGGCTAAAAAAGGATATGACTCTAAAAAGCTTGGAATTGACAACTGGCAGCATGAGGGCACTCTTATAAGGATGTCAAAATAGAAAGAACAACAAAGAACATGATGGAAATCATGAATTTCACTAAGGCTGATCTGTACTTCCCCTCAAAAAGACAAGATTATATGCAAAGTTTTTCTTAGAACATTCATTTTTTCATAAAATGATTTTTAACACAGGCGGTTCCTTTATATTTGGGAAATTGTGTATTAAATAACAGTTTGGGGAAAAGCTAACTATTATTCTAGGTTACCTACCAGATTTTATATAGAGAGATAGATAGATTTATCTATATCTATATATATATATATACACACACATATACACACACTAGAATATAACAAACTCTGTATATCAACCTATTTATTTACCATTTCTCTATCTGTCATCTTTATATTCACACATTGAAAATATATATTTCCAACATTTCCAAAGTAAATTTATTAGACTGTTTAGCCTAAATGTTATAATAACAATTGCAGTTTCCGATGTCTTAACAAAACTCACTTTTTAACTCACTCTTATGATTACTGGGGCTCTATTTGGCACAGTTATTTAGGGACAGAGTCTGTATTCTAATGACTTCCATAGGCTTGCCAAGTCCTCCACTGGTTTAGATTGGGATCCATGGTATCTGGTTGGCACAGGAGGGAAGTGAGAAAGTAAAGATGGTGTGAACTATTTAAGGAACTACGTCTAGAGATGATGTGCACTAATTCTATCCACATGCTATGAGCTGAAGCTTAGTCCCATGAATATAGCCTTCTTCTGTCTCCAGGAAGAAAATGAAATTGGGTGTCATAGTATTACCTCTCCTACGATGAATATTGACTCAATTGTTTGCAAAAACAGTAAACTAATAATTAGCTAATCATTATTAAGATAAATTATATGTTAAATAATTGTATTAAATTTTAATAAAGAAGGAGAGTAAAGGTCCTTTAAACAGACTTTGAATATATCAAGGGCTTTTAATTATTCTGATGATGTTGAAAATTCAACAGTGTACATTTGTGAAAATAGGAATCAGGGATACTTTTCCATTTTCCTGAATTATATATTTTTGTTATGTGATTAGGTTACTTTTCTAATAAAAAGTGATGTTATTTTAAAAATTCACCAAAAGAGAAAGTACACTATTGTCACTCTATTGAAAAAAAAGCAAATTTTTCAAAGGTTACCACTGACCCATAAATTATAATTCCAAAGTGCTTATTTTTAAAGTTAAATCTGTCATAGTAACATTTGAAACTGCTCTCAGAGTCTTTGAAGTACTTTTTTTCTCCTCAAATTTCTTGGTGCTATTTAGTTCTGATTTTTCACTCTTTCTTGCAATGTCCTTACCATAGCTAACACATTTCTATTTTTGAACCTCTCAGTGTTGGTACTGATCAAGACTATATCTTTGATTGTTTGTTTTGTTGATTAGTCCCACTTATAGGTGAGATCATATGGTATTTGTCTTTCACCGCCTGGCTTATTTCGCTTAGCATACTGTTCTCCAGTTCCATCCATGCTGTTGAGAAGGGTAGGAGCTCCTTCTTTCTGTCTGCTGCATAGTATTTCATTGTGTAAATGGACCACAGTTTTTTTATCCATTCATTTACTGGTGGGCAGTTAGGTTGTTTACAGCATTCGGTTGTTGTAAAAATAAACAAGCAAGCAAAATATAACCACAGACATTGAACTAAAGAACAAACTGACAGTAATGAGAGGGGAGGGATAATTGGGGGAAATATGGGAGGGTCCATCAAGGAACATGTATAAAGGACACATGGACAAAGCCTAAGTGGGTAAGTTTGAGGGTGGGAGGCAGGGATGGGTGGGGTGGGGGCCATGGTGGGGTGAAAATGGAGACAGCTGCACTTGAAAAACAATTAGATAGATACATAGATAGATAGATAAATAAATTACATCTTTGACCATCTATCCTTCTCTCCCTATTTATCTATAGTGATCATATTCTCCCCATTTGTTTCAACCATTATTTCAATATAAATTATTCTTAAAATATTATTTACAATAACTATAACCACCTGAAATCTCAGACTTTTTTATTGCTGTGTGAATGTGAATCTTTTAAGCTCCATGTCATGACCACACATTGGTACCACATATCTTGCCATCATGTCAAACCACAAAATAAAACCCAAATTAGCATTTCTATCAAATAGACTTTTCTACTAAACTACATATTTTGTATTAATAATATAATCATGCTCTCATACATTCAATAATTTTTGCATGTTGATCTATCTTATTTTATTCTATTACTTTATTCCTGGAGCGCAGATGTTATGGAGGATACAAAACACAGATGAACTTTGAACCTTGTCTTAACGGGAAAATATGACAACCAGACATGTAACAGTAAATGATAACTCTTCCTTATGGTATGAAATGTATGTTTAAAAAACTCCACATATGCCCTGATTGGTGTGTCTTAGTGGGTTGAGAGTCATCCTGCAGATTAAAAGTTTGTCATTTTGATTCCAGTCAAGACACATGCCTGGGTTGCAGGTGAGGTCCCCTATTAGAGGCATGCAAAAGGCAGCTGACGGATGTTACTTTCACGAATCAAAGTTTCCTTCCCTTACTTTCTCCTTCCATGTCCCCTCTCTCAAAGTAAATAAATAAATAAATGATGTTAAAAAGAACTCCATATACATCTAATAGGAAACTAAAAGGTCAGAAGATGCCTCTAATCTCAATTTGGATTATTTTAGATTAAAGGACCACTGAATTTGAAGTTCGTTAGTTTGTGAGCAAAAAGGGGAATTGAAAAGAATGAGATTCCACCCTGGCTGGTGAGGCTCAGTGGATTGAGTGCCAGCCTCCAAACCAAAGGGTCGCTGGTCTGATTCCCAGTCAGGGCACAGGCCTGGGTTGCGGGCCAGGTCCCCAATAGGGGGCACGTGAGAGGCAACTGCACATTGATGTTTCTGCTCCTCTCTTTCTCCCTTCCTTCCCTTCTCTCTAAAAATAAATAAAATCTGAAACAAAAAGAGCTTCCATGTTAGAAGAAATAACATTTATAAAGATATACATACAATCACTTGAGCATGAAACATTCTTAACTCTTAATCTTTCCTTTCCCTTTTCTCTCATAATAATTTGTCACAGAGTCCTTTACTCTGACTTCAGAATATTTTTCTCACCTTTTCCATTTCTTTTGCCACCACTTAGGTTAGACTTTGCCTGGACTGATCTCTTGGATTTCTATCTTGTGATTCCATTTTATCAGAAGGGAAGTCAAAGTCAAATAACACAGCAAAGTCAAATAACAGTAATTATGTTAGCAACGTGAACTGAATTTGGTCTCAAAGTTTGAATTAGAGATTGTCATTATTCCAATTCAAAAACCATTGGGTGTCTGGGTTGTTCTCTAAAATAAAAGAGATAAGAAAATTAAAACTTGATACCTCGCAAGTGTAATTTGATGAGTGATAGCTGGATGGAGACAGACGGACAGACAGAGAGATAGATAGACATAGATATAGCACAGAAGATTGTATCATGCAGCAAAATAAGAAGGAAAATTTTCTGCAGAGAGTTCGGCAAAAGTCACAGAAAGGAACTATCATCTGAAGAGAATTTGATGACTTGGGTGAAAAAAAAAGGGGATAAGAAAAATAAAATCCAGGCAGAGGTAAAATCATGTGAAAACTCACAGAGCCCTAAATATGTAATATACAAAAATATATACAAGTACTGCTAGCAGAATTTCATCATGTTCACTGGAAGTCAGACTTTTGTTCTATTCAGGTTTCAACTGATTTGAAGCGGCCCACGCACATTATGGAGGGGATCTTCTTTACTCAAAGTCTGTTGACTTAAATGTCAGCTTCGTCTGTAAATACCTTTGCATAGGGGGAATGAATGGCGATGAACAGAGACTTAACCCGGGGTGTTGAACACACAACCCAGTATATAGAAATGTGTTGTAGAATTGTGCACTTGAAAGCTGTATAACTTTATGAAGAAGTGTCACTCTAATAAATTCAATAAAAAGGAAAAAATAAATTAAAAAAACTTCATCAAAATATCCAGAATAATTTTTGACCAACAATCTGGCACTGTGGCCATGTTGACACATTCAATTAAACATCACACCTGTGTTTTCTCCCAAACCGTTTTTATCTTTCCTTTAACATGTTTCAAAACATCCTTCTCCCAACTGCTTACTCACCTGAAATATATTTTCCTACTTTTATTTAGAAAATTCCACCCATTTGATAAGTTAGAGACAAAATTCCATTATTTTCAGAAAGGTGTTTTTGATTATTACCAGAAGGGATTACTGAATCTTTCTGCTTAAACTATGTAGTAATTTATGTCATTCATATATTTCTGACCATAAACAGACATATTATTTGTGTGCGTATATGAGTTTTATTACTAGATTTTTAATAAATTTATCATTAGAATGTCTCAAAAGTAACACAAATCTTGCAC
>PVKM010050542.1:0-10689 GCA_004027735.1 Carollia perspicillata
TTTATCCATTGTTTAGAGTGATTGAAATACATTGCTCTCACCCAGCTCCTTGGCAAGTGTTTCGATTAAGTGGGCACAAAATTTATCCTAGTGTAGTGTTCTATTATTCTGCTCTGTAGTATGTAATTGTATGTGACTTTGGACTCGTAGAGGTCTTTCATTGTCAGGAAAATAAAATAACACATCTCTTTTAAGGTAGTGAATGTAACTTTTCTCAGTAGAAATTCTTGTTTGGTAAAAAGCCACTGATGCTGGAACCGCAGGGTATTTATTTTCACCAACGGATTAGACAATAATGGGAAATGTATGCATGTATGCAGCCAGTGAAATTTGTAAACTGAAAAATATTATTCTGTATAAAGGAGAAGCAATGCTACATGAGCGATGGAACCATTAGGCTGTTTTTCCACGGGAATGATGCCTGCATACTGGAGATTAATACAGGGTAGAGTAAAGATTATCCAGCACTCACATCTCCCACTTGCCATCAAGTAGTAAGAATTGAAGTAAATTAAGCTTTATCTTTGTTTCATTCTGCATTGTACAGTAACATAAACATTTTTAATACACTCTGGTGTCCTAGGAGCAATTCATATTGTGTTATAAATTTACTTCTTCGTTGGATATTTTCAACTAATCATTTATGTTCCAAAATTTTTTATTTTCTGAAGCTGGGGGACTTTGTATGTTAGACTAGTGTGTAATTGAACATTAAAACAAAAATATCTAATTTTTTATTGTTGTTCAAGTACAGTTGTCTCTGTTTTCCCACTATCACTTTCGCCCACCCCATCCACCCCCACATCCCACTCTCAATCCCTTTTGGTTCGTCCATGGGTCCTACCATACATGTTCCTTGACAAACCTTTCCCTTCTTTCCTGCATTATCTGCCCTTCCCCTTTGTTAGTTTGCTCTTTATTTCAATGTCTCTAGTTATATTTTGCTTGCTTGTTTGTTAAAGATTCATCACAGAAACACAGACTTGCAGATACACAGGCAGGCACACACCAATACAAGAACTCTGAAGAGAATCATACAGTTGTGTATGTGTTAAGTCATGTGTAATAACACAGCTCTGTGCTGGAGACCAGAATACCTGGGTCCTAATGAACCAGCTGCTCATCTGAGCCTTTATTTCTCATTAAGGGGGGGGGTGGTTATAAACATCTAGGTGCTTTCAATTCTCAGTGTTTGATGTAAGACCACTTCACATTTGAAAATATAGTATAATAGAGGAACTTTGTAGCTTCAGAGTTCTTACATGTTTTACCCATGGTATGTCCCACATTTTAAAAAATTGTGTTTGTTAAGAAAATATTACAAAGGGTAAAACATTTCTTTCTTGCAAAAACAAAATTTGAATTTTGCAGTATTATATTTTTCATGGAATGGATACTAAATCACTAACCAAATACTTTCACACTGTCATGAGTATTCCTCATAGTAAACTGGGGATTTATGCCCTTTGACCACTATCTAAACAAGGCCTCGTAGGTCGACAACAGGACACACACAAGAAAAATCTGACACAAGAAGTCTCAGAACCTGGTCTTCACTTTACAAGCCAACTTCTACCACCAACTCGTCAGCTTCTATGGCAGGCACCATTTAACATTAATAATTTATTTTCTAAAGTTTGCTTCTTGTATTCCATCATGTAGACTAAAAGTATCCTTGTCAAGGATTCCATTTTTTATAATAGCTGATATTAACATACCCATTCTCACATGCCTAGAAGTTACTCAGACTCATATTGGATGAAGTATCAATTTTCAATATGGTTAGAAGAAAACAAAATCTTTGAGAGGTTGGTAGTTGGCCAAAGTCACCCAACACAACTGAAATAGTCATAATAATAGTCATTTTCAAGGGATTTCTCATGGGCTTTCAGTTACATACTGAGCTTACTCTCTGAGAAGCTATTCTTTAAAATTGCTTTTCTATTTTCCTTATTGCATTTGAGTGCTGTGCTACTTTCTGCACTGAAAATATCCTCTGGAGATATGAGATTTGTGGGAAATTATAAAAATAGCACATATTCTTTGTTTTTCCCTGCATCTGCATCATTTAGAATGTGACTTTGAAGTTCTTCCTATCACGAGACAGTGTATTTCTCATCCACTTGAATCTGGGTTGCCCTTCTGACTTGCTTCAGTCAATAAAATTTGTAGGAAGCAATGTTGTGCTGCTTGCTAGGATTCAAAATGACTTAGATGCTCCTGCTCAGTGTCTTAGAGACCCAAGGAGTTGCCAGTGGAAGAGACTCCAGCAAGCAGGTTGCTGGGTGAGTGTCCTCTTGAAGCAGAAGTGACTGTAATGATGTAGGACATTCTAGCCCACCCATAACCCAGCCCACCAGCTCAAAAAGCTGTTCCCCCATCCTTCCTGGGCCAAGTTTCCCAACCCTAGAACAAGAGTTATTTTAATTCACTAAGAATTAGCGTGGTGTGCTGCATAGCAAATACTAATTCATTTTGGTTCAATAGGATAAGTATTTCACTGGAAATCTTTGGGAGAAATTTGAAATTTACTTGCTTACTACATTAAAATTTTGACTTTGATTAAACTGTGCTATGGAAAGTGGTCATACAGGAGGGCAGGGGCAAAATCTTTGTTACTGAGAAGAATGAAAATTAGAATTGCTTGAGATGGATGTTAGCCCTGTTAGTATTGAATTTAACGGTAGCACTAGGAGACTATAGTGATTGTGTAGGATTTTTTTTAATGAAAGGGCAGTCTATTCTGATCTAGTATATGTGCTTGTAAGTTTCCAGTTTGTAGGGTAGAAAATGAAAAAAGAAAAAGATGACTTGAACAGCATTCCTGCCATTTGAGAAAGTAATGGGTCAATATTCATCAATATCAGGAAGATTGGCCAGAAATCTCGAATGTTCTAAGGGGATCTTTATAGTACCTCTATAAATCCCTTCCAAACAAATCTATACAATTTTTCTGCAAGACCTCTACTAGGTCCCCACGATGCTCCTAATTGTCAATTTGGCATTGGGAACTGCTGTTTCACAGCAGAAATCGAAAGCGACCATCATAGTTATGTTGATAACAGTTATAATTTGCAATTCAAGGGGAACTTAGACTTTAAAAAAATAACTGACTTGCTCATGAGGTTTTAATTCAGATATCATTATCAAGGAGAACAGAGTGCATGTGGCAATACAATTCAATGGCATTCTCACTGAGCACTGCTTTCAAGTTTTCCAGGAAATTCATGCAGTCATTATTGTATCAAAATAAACATTCATTGACTAATTATACAGTTCAGGACATTGCCCTGAGCTACTTTGCATAGAGTAAAGTTTCCTTCTTTGAGACATCACAAATATTTGCTTTGTTTCAGACCTTCTGCCCTCCTGTCAGGGAGCCACTAACTTTGGCTCTGGTTAAACATGATGAATTACAGCTGGTGAAAGGCATACAGAAGAAGATATCTTGGCTGCTCTATAGTACCTTGGCGACATTAGAAGTGTTACTGTTATTACTATGTCTCCGTGTACGTTTCTCAGAATATAAACCTATTTGGAGTCCCCAGAATGATTGCCCATAAGTGATAGATATCTAATGGAGTAGTTGCATCCTAATTTTGGTATTATATAGGACACTGATCTATTTCTCAGAAAGCATTTGTGGAAAATGAATGTCCATCATATTCTTTTCACTCAGAATTTATCCAGGTAAGAATGCTCAATATCTAGTAAGCATTAAAATCCGTCTCTGAGAAAATACACCTCTATATGTATGGGTTATAAACAAATATACATGTATTTCTAAACATAACATAAAATTAACTCTCAGTGCCCTGACTGGTGTGGCTCCATGGATCGAGCACCAGCCTGCAAACCAAAGTGGTGTCAGTTCGATTCCCAGTCTAGGGCACATGCCTGGGTTGCAGGCCAGCTCCCAAGTGGGAGGTGTGCCAGAGGCAACCACACATTGATGTTTCTCTCTCTTGCTTTCTCCCATCCTATTTCTAAAAATAAATAAATATTTTTAAAAAGAAAAAAATCATTAAAAAATAGCTCTCAGTTTATCAATGGATTAGAATTTTAGCATATTTAGATTCAGAAAAATATTGCTGTTAATGATTGATAAAAATTTTTAATGATTCATTTGTACAAATTGATGTTTATTTTACATTAAATGAGATTATTATTGAAACATAAAAAGAAACTCATCAAATCCAAATTTTCATGAGCGTTTAAAAAAAATTTGGAATAGTATCAATTGTTAGTATTATCCACTGGTAAGATTAATCAATTCATCATTTTGATTCAATATTTATTTATAAATATATAGGCAGAACAATTCATATGATACTTGTACTAAATTGATTTCTTGCATCATATTATTTTCCTTGGATGATATTCATAACATTTTATTTACCTCTTATTGTTAACTTTAGCAGCCATCTTTTTGGAAATGCTTTCTTCTTTTGGGGGAGAGGGACAACGCCGGAAAGAAGGCGAAGGGTCTAGTTAAGGAACATGCATAAAGGACCCACAGACAGGGACAACAAGGTAGGACTGACTGAGAGGGCATGGGCAGGGTGGGGAGAGCAATGGGGGGGAAATTGGGACAACTGTAATTGAACAATGATGAAAAATAAGTAAACACACAGATTTTGATATAGAAATAAAACAAAATCAATTATGAGTTATTTCACTCTATTAACATGAGTCAAATAAAACAAATACCCAAACACACACATATGCACGCACAATGATCTAAAATCCTTCAATAGCTCAATCTGATCCAGGCGTAGTCCCTGGAAAAGCATTGATGTCTGTTCCTCCATACCCCTATTCTCTAGGTAGAACTGTTTGGTTCTTGAGTGGACATACAAAGAAAGCCTGTGATGGATAATTCAAAATATCTTGAGAACAAGAATGAACAGATACAAAAGAGAAAGGGTAGTTGTAACCGAGCTAATTGGAAACTCTACAGACAAGGTTTGTACAGGTCTTTCTCAACAATGGCAATGAACCCCTTTCCCAAGAGAGCAGGAGAAAGGAGGAGACATGGAGAATGACAATGAATGGCAGAAGTGCATCGGTGCTAGCTAGTAGCAGCCTCATTCACTGATGATTTTCTGGAGTCCAGCTCTCCTACCCAGAGAGCCAGAAAAAAAAAGTTCTCTTACCATTTAGTGCCCCTGTTGACTTCCAAAAAAACTCAATTTGTGTGCATTTAGCTCAAATAAATTTATTTTGCTCTCTTAAGCAACCAAAGCTTCTCAAATGTGTGAAAACAAAGAAGATAGCTTTTGACATAGAGTCAGGTCTTACTGTAATCGGATCATGTTGTTGAAAAGGGGTTGGTTTATAAAATACATGTAAGGTAAAAGAAGAAAATTTATATCTGCAAACAAGCAGTAATAACTATGATAGCTCTCTGCACATTTGACTTATCTATAGAAATACCCTCTGTACTTTAATGTCAGTGTTTTAGTGAGGGTTGATCCTATTTTCAAAGGGTAAACAATTTTAACAATGCCATCTATGGTAGAATTTTGAAGTGAATCAATAGTTTTCATAGAAAAAAATCTCATTGTTAGCAAAACAAGCCTATTAAACCTAAGGTTATTTCCTATTGCTTTCAACTTTTGAAAAATGCTAACACTGCCAGCTAGACCTTCTTATAAAATTGGAAACAGACTGGTTATAGATATGTAAGCCAGGGATACTGTGTCAGCACTTTCTAAATCTGTATTGGTGCTTTCATTCCAAGTATAATCAAAGCCAATCCTGTACCAGCCAACACATCTCGGAAATGTTGTACAAAAAAACTTATGGGTATATCGATAATGATTTGCTCGTGCCCTTTACAGTACTAAAAATCCCTTAGGAAGCAAAATGTACAGCTGCCTCTGTGAGAGCGCATAGGGTCATTCAATTCACAGTGCTCACTTAAAATTTGCAATTCTAGATTCCAATCTAGATAGAAGAAAGGAGCCCTCTAGTTGTGTACTAGTTCATTTACGTATTTTTGTAGTCGTGAGTAAGAAAAAAGACATTTTTCAGACGCATAGGTCAAGATAACAGTGCACACCTCTGAGAAAATGTCATCGAAGGCACCCTGAATGTGGGAGAACACTCCTTTTGCTCTCTTAGCTTATCAGTATCTGATGAGGCAGACCCTGCTTTCACTCTGGCCTGACACAAAGGCAGTGAAAGAGCAGCTGGTTCGGTGCGTCAGGATGGGTGGTTGAAGGAAGAGAAGAAAGAAATCATCATGGAATGGAGAGTACAGTGTAGGGAAAATGGCCAGTGATATTGTAACGACTATGGATGATGTAGGTGGGGACTCGACCTATATGGGTGACCATTTTGTAAGGTATATAAATGTCTAATAATGATTTTCGTACACCTGAAACTAATAATAATATTGTATGTCAACTGTAACTGAAAAAATATATATTTTTATTTTAAAAAAGGAACTGCGCAAAAGAGAATAGATTTTGTCATGTGACTCCTATCCATAGGAGAGATATCAAAATGTATATCAACCTATTGCCAGTTTTATTCATAGCTCATATAATTTAATATCTGAATTAGTTACCCCCACTGTTTAAATTTACTAGGTAATGGTTGTAGAGAGGACGTGAAAATGACAAGAGGTCCAATTGTCTCTGTTGCATTTGAGATTTTTGAGTTACTTAACAATTCTAGGTGGAATTCATGCTGCCACCACTGTTATTTCTCTTCACATCATCGTCATCATCATCATCATCGTTGTTGTTGTTGTTGTTATTTTGCTGAATTGTAACTCAGGCTTTAATATTCATCTGAACTTCCGTCTTGACTGAGACGTTCCTTGACCTTTCATGCTGAATTATGCTCCATTCCCCACAATTTGCTGTGTGCACGTCTAGTCTTGCTCTCATGTAATAGTTCTCTACTCCCACTCTGTTGCCTGTTTTCCTTATGATGATGTAAGTTATGCCAGTCCAGGCTATGTTGTAGTCATATCTACATCCCCAGCACAGTGTATTGTGTTTTTCACATGGTGAACCTCAGTAAGTAAATGTTAAGTGACTTAAATGGATAAAAACGTTAAATGAAAGGCTTTGAGTAGAAACAGAGTAATCTTTCGCAGCTCTTCAACTTTATTATTATAAAATGTAACCTACTATTTACTCTGACAATGTACATTTGCACTGGTCCATTTTCTCCTCTTTATAAAGGGCCCATCTGCATCTATTATATGTAGTAAGTACATCACAGTGTATTTTTGAAGGCCTTACATCTATTCTGTCAAATATTATCTCAAATATTATAATATATTTTATACTTTTTGGCATTTTTCTCACTTGGCTGGTCTCTGAAAATATCTTGATCAAGATTAGGGGTTAAACTTAATAAGGTAGCAGATGACTTTAGGTGGAAGAAGAGACATTCTCTGTCAATTAAGGTGCTTTTTTAACTTCAAGCATGACACTTCATAGTAGTTTGTTTTGAAGAATCCCTTTTCATTTTTTTTGTTTTCAATACTTCAATCCTTAATATCAGCCCTAAATGCTAAACCTCCATTGTGTGCATATACAAGTCTACCTTAAATTTACTTCTCTGTCTCTTCTGTTCCCATTATATCATTGGCCAGTATGTACATGATTTCTGTTCTTATTTCTCTCTCTCTCTTCCTTACGCTTCTTGAGAGATTATCTATTACCTACCTACCTACCTACCTACCTACCTATCAATTATCTATCTGTACATCTAATGCTTCTTCTCTCTCATTTATTAATATATATGAGGGAGATCTCTTTATTTCTCTTTCTACCTTTATATGTTTTATTCAGGTACAAACATAAAATTTCTACAAAGAGTATAGTACAGAAAATTAAATGACTACTCTATGAAGAAGTGATATGAGATGATATAAGATGATATATCCACCTTATATCCCTGATTAAAGGTGGATAAAAGACCAAGAGAAATAATACCCAGGAAGGCTAAATATACGTACTAGTCAAAAAGAGTAAGAGGATAACTAAGGATTTAGACAAATATGTAAATATCATCGCATACAACTATGGGGAACAAAGGCATTTGAAGATTTTCCTTATTTGTGTGCCACCACACTAATAATGATCTCCCATAGAAAGAGGATGACGACATACTCTACAAGAATCTGAAGAGCTCAGTATCATGTTGTTCAAGGGAAATTCAATCAAAACATTTACCCAGTAACATTTTTGCATGAAGTTCCATCACCTTTCTCTTAGCTCCATTTTACAATGTCTCTGGAGACTTGGGTTTCAAGGAAAAGATGTTGACTGATAATAAAACTTTCTACCACTAAAATCCCCCTTTAGGAAATCATTGACACCTAGATATAAGTTCTGGCTTAAGCACATGATATTTTAATTAATTTTATGAGGTTTCTGGTCAGTATGAATATCACAAAATCTATAAAAGTTTGAATTATTTATAATCCTTTTCCACAGTCAATTCATTAATAAGATTTTTTTAGTCATAGTTTCACTAAGTAAACAGAATACAAAGCCATCTGGCTTTCACCAGAGCAGGTAAAAGTTGGAGCATAATTAAAGACAACTAAGTGTGTCAGTCTATATGTTACAGTATTTTTTTCCTCTTAGAACAAAACAAGATTTTGTTCAACTTTGTATAGTCAACAGAAAGAAGGATACAGTGACTCTGAACTACTAGATTTCCACTAGAAACACAGTTTCTGGAAAATTTTACTCTGATCTTTGCCTAATACTCAGAAATATGAAACGACAGACAGTGGTCTCTTGCAGAAACATACTGAGCACTTTCTGTTTTCTACCTTGGAATTCAAATTTTTATACATACTGTTATATTTCCCACAGTACACTATTTTTCTAGGCTGAAGAGACAGATGATGGTATCTTGTAATGGTTTACCCATATAATAATTGTTTACAATTGTTTTCAATACATTTATTGAGTTATGATCAAGTGATTTCCCTTCACTCTGACCTACCGTCTGCACGTTCATGCAAATCACCCTAACCCTAAAAGTAGGTCTGTGGCTTCAACATGTAGGAATGAAGGACACATTTGCCACTGAATAAACCATCAACTTACTAATTCTAATGTGTTAGCTACTAGTGCTGTCAGTATCCTTCAGGAATGATGAAGAAATCCCTGAGCGCTTTACTTTTCATTGGCAAAATGTTTATGTTTCATTATTGTTTTAGCGATATAATACTATTTATTGTGCATGCACAATGCCCCGACATGCTGTAAGGTATTGTTGCAAGAACCAGTGGCATATAAAATAAGTAGTGCACCTTATTTTAAGGAGGTAACAATGACTTGTGAACAATTTTAACTGCAGAAGAATATTTTTCTCTCTTGAAGTTCTATATGAATGTTGCCTACTTGTAATTCATGGAGCCAAATCAACATGAAAAACAAATATATCACTAAATAAATAACCGTGCTACAGACATATACTTTTTTACAAAATCAAGAAACCACTCCATCTCTGCCTTCCATGTTTATGTAATCTGGCTAACCACGCAGTGGAACTTACAGCCTTCAGAGGAGAATAACTTGCCTATCACATTCATGATCGCTCAAAAAATGTCATAGATAAATTTTGCTGCAAAGAATTGTTCACCTTATCATATTTATACCGTTGATGCCTTCACTGTGTTTCTGTCTTTGTCACTTGGCTCTTAAATCAAAGTTAAATGATGACAAAACCCACAGCCATACTACTCTTTATGTGTTTCCTTAAAACAGAAAACACATATATTTACAACCTTGTAAATAAATATTTGAAAATACAGATCTAAAAAACGAATCTGGCGTTAGAGTCACTCTGAATCACAGATTCCTTGGAGTCTGTCAGCTATTGGTTTTTTCGGGCTTTTGTTTGTTTGTTTTTTAATTAATCTGGTATCATTAGTGTAACTGAACAAAAAACAAAGGTTCAGCTGCCTGTCATCACAAAAGCCAGACTAATGAGGCACATGTTGGTGCAAAAGTAAAGAGGTTTTGTTCACGTGCTGTGCAAACTGGGAGAATGGTGAACTCCATCTCAAAAAACATCTCTTATTTCTCCCAGGGAAAAAGTCCAACTGTGTCCTTAGCAGGACTAAGACAAAAGCGAGCATCCATTTTAAAGTACAGTCCATGGTAGCACTCAGAATTCTGCTAAGTGGTCATTGTTCCCGTCCGAGTGGCATGGTTTGTTCCTGGCTGCCACTCATTTCAGGGTCTCTCCTGGGTATTGACTTTTCTCTGATTCCCTAATTCTGCTTCTTAAAACTTTATGACCCCGATGATATACACAATTTGGGAAACTTTCATTATACAATAAACCTCTTTTCCAATATTCTCATATTTGTTTTTCTTTTATCGTTGAAATTGAATGAGACATTACTTTGATGAGGTCACACTACTATTAAATGTCACTATAAGTAATCATGTATAAGTTTCATATCACTTAATGTTGAAAGAAAAGATTTTTTTAAGAGTGGGGTGGCTGGGGCAAGTATTTATAAAAAAGAAGTTGGATAGAGGAAATAAAAGGTTTCATGAGAGATGGAAAAGAGAAAAGGTGATTGAATCTATCAGGAGACAATGATTTTTGCCTCAGCATGAGAGACAGCCAATACTGTGTACCAGGTGGCTGGTTATGTCAGAAAATACTCATGTAACTGATAATATGAGAAACATT
>PVKM010050543.1:0-10719 GCA_004027735.1 Carollia perspicillata
ATCATTTGCCTTTGTCTCATTTTCTGTTCATTCCTACAGCCATATGAATCCATCTTCTTTACCTTCCTCATCTATCCTTGAAAACCCAGCTGCCATTTTTATTGCACCTGGGAAACTAATCATATCACTTATTTCAGCAGAGTTTTAAGCAGACTTTCTCCTCTAATTCTGGCATAAACCAGTAAAATCTCATTAAATAGATATGATTCAGTTTGAACAAGATGAGATAGAGTTGTCACTGATTTTACTCATAAGCAGTATGATCTAAAAAGAAATTACAGCTAATCAAAAAGTTTTAAGTTCATCCTGCAGTTTCAGAAACATTTGCAACTAAAGGAAACCTCTTTATAGTGTGTGCTTGATTCAAGTGGTTTTGATAAATTTAAGGAGGCCTAGAAAAGGCCAAATTAATTTAGACTAATGAGAACAACTGTGGGTAAGTCAGAGCTGGGTTAAATTAATCAGAACCTAGTAAACATATAAGCCATTTTTATAAAACTCAGGGGCATTTGTGCAAGGTTCTCCCAGCTGTGACCAACCCAAATGATTGCAACTGATTTAAACTTCTTGGAAAAGCTTAACTTCACATTAGAGCAATTATTAAGTATGCAAGTGTGCTGAGTTTATTTTGGTTTTGATAAATTACCCAAAACTGGTTTTGAGCCTAACAGAATAGATATTGATTTATTTAGCTAGTCATTACAAAGTTCTCCTCAACTTTTTGTTCCTTTGTGCTTGATAAATAGCCCCAAAATAAATCCAGTTTCTTGCGGTCTTGATCTTAGAAATCTGAATTATTGCAAAAATGTCTTATTTTTATCCCAAATTAATTCATTTGTCCTTACCTTGAAGTTGCAGTTTCTAAAGTTGACCTGGTTTCCTTCCAAGTGAATCTTCCTGCCCTGCGTGGAGAAGATGCTGAGCCAGGCAGCTGACCGTGACCGGACAACTGCAGGGTGTCGGGGCAGGGGACAGGGGGAAGAGTGGGAATAATTACTTTACACACATTATCTCATCTCACCCTCTAAAAACTCCATAAAGTGTCTGCAACACTGTCTTGATTTCCATGAAAATAATCACTTCTAATTCATTGGAATTCTTTTCAGGTTTCTTTGGAAGCATCCTTACTCAGATGTACATCCCCAAAAGGGACTTTTGTTATCACTCCCTCTGGGAGTGCAGTTTTATAGACCTGTGGCCACAGAAATCACTTTATAATGCATAACTGTTTACCACGTCTAAGCCTCTGGGCAGCCCTGGTGCTCTTTCATATTTATCTTGATGCCATGTGAACTTCTGTTCACACAGCTCTACTGCCAGGATATATTACAGAGTGAATTGCCTAACCTGCACTTTTTTTTAGTACTCCAATTTGAACCCCAGAGTAATATCACTCTTGCTGAGGATTACTTGGGCTATGTTTCTTGCCTTTGTAGGGAGGGATTCTTGACTTTTCATCCTCTACCATTAGAAGTACCACAGGGAAAGTGTTGGCTCACCCTGTGTGATCTCTGGATATTGCAAAAGTCTTTCTCTGGTCAGGTTTTACTTCTCTCTTTTCCTTTTTTAAGTTCAAACTCCCTTGTGTTTATCCTCAGTCTTAATCTCTATCCTTACAGGTTCTTCAATGAGTAAACAACATAATATTATCTAACAGTTAAGTGCATTTGCTTTCAAGCCAAGGGGACTGGATTTAAGTTCCAGTTGTATTATTTAACACCTGTGTGATCTGGGCAGCTTATTTAACTTGTCCAAACTTCAGCTTACTCATCTGAGAATGGAACTTTTGACTGGAGCCTACAAGCATTAAATGAAGGTCTCTATGTAAAGTACTTGGTCTGGTAAAAACTAAGGGTCCAATAAACATTATCTAGTAATGCAACTCTAGAACAATGACTTGATCTATAACTATTACTGTTGTTATTTTATTATTGGAAATACATTTTTCAAGTCCCAGCAGTAAGGGTTGTTATCTTCTTCTATTAATACAGAACAGATTCAAAATTCGAACAAGTCAAGAAATTTACCAAAGGTCGCCCAGCACTGTGCATTGTCCTTAGGGTTAGTACCTACCTCTGAGCAATCTAAAGCCAGTGCTCCTCCCCCCACACCCTGGTTTTAATACTACATTCTCACTCTCTAGAATCCCTTAGGTCCTTTCAGCTCTTCTTGTTTTCTTTCTCTCCTCTTGTACTTCTCACAGAAGGCAAACTAAGGGATCAACTTGCTCTTAAGTTCCTTTTCCCAATTTTTCCTAATTCCTCACTGCTGCCCTGTTTCTGTTCTTCATTTAATCTAAAGCCTTTCTCTTATTTGTAACAGATGGTGTTGACTCACCCTACCCAAGCTAGAAAAGAGGGACGATAAATTCGGAGTTGGGATTCCCCAAATTGTCTGTGTCTCCCACTATGGAAGTTTATTTTAATGCTTTCTTTCTCCTCCAGGTTCTGCATTATTCTAGGCTACACCATATATGCCCATCAGCTTTTGCATTTACTGAGCTATTCAGATATGTCACTGAAATCCCTCCTCCTTTCCTTTATTTGAGGTGATCAGTTCTCTATATTTGCTGTAAACCACTTCCCTCTCACCTCTCTCAGAAGGGATATGGTATTTGATGAAGACAATGAAAAAGAAAATAACAGATGTCACACAGATAGAAGTGGAGGGCTCCAACTAGGTTCTTTCAATCGACTAGGTATAGCAATCACCCATTCACTTAATTAACACGTATTGACTATTGGCTACCTGTCAGGTACACTTCTGGGAATGAAAGTCTGATAAGGCCTGATCATTATATATGAAGTCCCTTTCACTATCCTAAAATATGGGAGCACGTGTTATAGGGGTTCTTGTTAGGTGAGACACAAGAAAAATTGATGAAATATTATAAGAAGCATACTTGGAAAGACAGTGGAAATAATAATGTCAGCGTTGAGAAAGGACTTAGCAATAAATTAGGACAATCTCCAAAGCACAGAGAGCTAGCCAGCTGTGGGTAGTCTCACTGCTCTGAAAGGTCACTTGCTGAAGAGGGGCTATAACACAACCTTTCAAAACCGGTAGTTTAACAGTATATTCGCCTAAAATGGATATAGGTAAGTGCTACTTATATTGGGAGGGCCACAGTTGTGGTTGGAGTACAAATGAATGTCTGTGGTGGATTTATCCTGAGTTGAAAGATAATAAAACCTCATTATTAGTAGTACATGACCAACAAATTGTTTTGCTGACATATCGCGTAACAGAGGTATAGCTCAAGGGCCTGCTTTGTACTTTTGATTTGATGTGAAGAGATGGTTGTTATGCTCTGATTTGCAGGGTATGCTTCTGGTAGCCTTGTTGAAAATGTTTTCAAAAGCCAGAAGATGAAAAATATCCTGTACCAGATATCAAGGGGGAACAGTTGGAACTAAATAATATGAGGTCTTAATAAGCCAAAACAACCGGATTATGACTCACGTCGTAAATGCAGCAGGTGGCAGTGGGAAATTTTCAGGATCCTGGTAATAGGAAGTGTTGAAGAGGAAAGGAGCTCACAGGTGGTTAACCTGAGGGTCAAGACTCATCTCTTAGAGTTAGCTGAATCCCCAATGACCCAGCAGCAAGCTGGCATTTTCCAAACTGGTGTTCCACAGAACACTATCTCATAGGACTTAATGTAAGAACTGAAGTTTTTCAAATGTTCTAGATTTACGTAAATTTGACAACTGCAAGCTAAGCAAAATTAAACAGTACTTTTTTAATCTAAGAAAGGCATCTCAGATTCTTTAATGTACTATTATACAATGTGATTCTCTAAGAGAGAGAAAAATTATTTCTCAAACATAACAACTAAAGAGCATCTATTAGCATCTCCCAGGACTTGTATTTCATGGACTTATATTTAGGAAATTCTAGTCTAGACGATTGTAGAAGTTTGAACTACAAAAATGGCAAGCAGCTGACATCAAGGTCAAAAAGGCCCAAGGGGATTTATACAGGTAAGTGGAGAGCAGTCTTTGTCGGGTAGTCTAGACACAGCAGGGTTTCTGGAAATGTAGAGAGAACAGCTTAGGGAGAGACTGAGCTTCTGGAACCTGAGCAGTTCTCAGGTTCTCATCAGGGTTTCAATCCAAATGTATTTAGGGTAGAACTTCCAATCTCTCCAGAACACCATGAGCTAGACACAGAATCCAGTGGAGGATAAGAAGTATGAAAAGAGCCATGATGTCAGAGGTAGGGAAGGTGATGCAACTCCCAATCTACAATGTTCTGCCCAGTCTACACCTGTGGCCTACTAAAGAGTAGAACTATTGATCAAAGACTATATATCTTCTCCACTGATAGAAGACAGTAAATTTTATATATATATATATATATATATATATATATATATATATATATATATATATTTCTTTGTTTTTAATTTAGAAAATATGGAAAATCTTTCTGGACACATTGTATGTGTCAGTTGATAAAGCTATGGAAAGCTGGACAAGACCACCCAAGGAGAAATCAGGAGAGAGGACAACTAAAGTTCTTGGCATCACCTGTATTGATGAGGTTCCATAATCTTTAAGTGCCCACATTGTGAACAAGAACATTTATGCAATCTCATCTGGTCACATATTTATTCAGAAGCCACTTGGAGCCATCATGATGCTCACCATGCTGCATCCAGAACTTTAAAATTAAAAAGGATAATTAATGCACTTCTAATTTGATAAGAGCTGTCATCTGGAAATAATAAATTGTACAGAGTCCCTTTCATGCAAACTAAGAGATCAAAAGGAGAAATGCGTAGCATCCTAATGATAAAGAATCTGATGATGGGTACCACCTGCAACTTTGACCCTGTGTTAGTGTCAACCATCTTGAATTAATAGACTTACGAGAGTGCCTTCCCACAGCAAAGGTCTTCTCTTTTACAGCTATATAAAGAGAATATAAACCATGCTGACTTTAAAACATTACTCATGTGATTAAAGTCAGTATTGTAAAATCATGACAACTCATAGACTGTGCTTTTCAAGCACTTTTAAATCACCCTGAGTTCTGAGCATTGGAGATGTGAAGTGTTGTCCTTGTCTTCGATTAGAGTTTAATAAATTAAAAAGAATGTGGCTGGTGGGGGGAGCTATGTAGGTGGGAACAAGAATGTTACTTATGTGTTTTATATAGTTCTACAGCAGATTCACCACTGTCTTGCAGACTGCATTAATAGGCAATCATAGTTGCCAACATTAGTACTTCAGCAATTGCTGACTTTAGTGGTACATAACTAGGATGCTTCTAGAGTTCACTATTACATTGATAGGTTACCATTTACTTAACATTAGATAATTATCAATAACGTTAATAACATTTATAAATCATTTACCATGCATCAGATACTGTGCTAAGTGCTTTATCTTAGAATATTGCAATTCAGGTACTATTATTATTTTCAGCTTATATATGGAGGAACATTGTAGAGAGATTAAGTAACTTGCCCAAAGTCATGCAGTGAGGAAGTAGAAAAGCCAGGAGTTGAATCTAGGCATTGTGAATCCAAACCTCAAATTTCTATCCACTGAAGAGAATCATCCAGTGCAAAGCAATGAGCCTCAATTATCTAACTGATAACTTCACAGTGATTTAATTTGGGTTGAGAGTATTGCTACTAGACTGAATACAGCAAAAACTCCCTTTTTTTTTTCCAGCAAAACCTCCAGTGTTCCAACATTCTAAGAAACTGCTGGGCTTCATTCCCAGGTAGGCAGAGACAACATTGATTATACTTACCAATAGGCTAAAGATGGCACCAACTACCAAATGGTACTAATGATGATTATACACAACCTTGCTCTGCCAAAATTCCATAAAATAACCACCTCCAGAAGTTGGTATAATTTTCCCAAAACTTTAGTTGTTGTTTTTTTCCTGTTATCTGCCTCCTATTTTAGGCTTCATCCTGTGAGTCATCCCAAAGCTTAAACAAGTCCATTCCTGGACCCTTCCTTCCCTCCTTTCCACTCCCTCCCTTTTGGCAAGTCTTTCGTTAATATCCTCACAGAATCCTACCTGTTCTCCAGCAATTGTAGCTGTTGGTCCTGGCAGAAGAGAAGCTTTTCAATCAAACACACTTAAAAATTAAGACAATGTCCTATGGTGTGCCTCCACTCCTTCTCCTGTACTTCTGTAAAGAACAGAAAGCTTCCTGTCTTAGGACTTCAGATGTGAAAGAATTTGCAACACAACATGTCTGTACAAATGATATATTTCCTATGATTTTCAAAAACCAATTTGATTCTAAGTCTCACCCTTCTGTAGAGGCCGCATCCTGGTAGATGGGGTTGGTGGTGTTTATTGCCTCATAAAATCATAATAGGATACATGTCAAACCTGATTGCCCAAAAACAAGAAATTATCAGGGACATAAACTAGTTCCGATGAAGTGTTGGGGGAGTGAAGTGTGCTCACTTAGACTGTCCATTAACAAAGGCATTGCACGACTATAGCAGAATAATAAAATATACTCTAAATCTGCTTAATTTGGCAGAACTGGATTGCACTGTCCAGGAAAACATTCACCTTAACCAGTCCAACTTATAGTAACAACATACATGTGCACTGAGTTTCAGAATAATTGAGGATTCCTTTTAGCAAAACAACACTACAGATATTTCACAGTCAGTTTCTAGCATTTCAAGTATAATTGCTGAGTCTCACTTAAAATTTCCTGGAGCTAACAAAAATGAAGATTGAGAATTGTAAAGTCCATGGGATCCTTAAGAGACTGTTATTTACTTGAGCATTTGAAAGGAGAAAAACATCACTGGTTGAGAACTATCTGAGCTATTGTCAGAAGACTGAGTAAAGATTTATGAGGGGGGAATATTTTGCTGGATTATTTAAAAAATCACATAATTGAAAGGCTTGAACAGTTTGGTATCTCATGTGTTCACTAGTAGAACCTCCATCTGACCCTCAACTTTCCACATCTCAAGCTAAAAATACATCCTTTAAGTGTCATATTAGTGTTCTTGCTCTGACTTCTACTTACTCAGCTTTAAGATCTATAAGTTATTCCTTGACAGCAGTAGGTATTCAATAATTATTTGTTCAAAAGTTGTTAAATATTTACCACCCTTCTCAGGCAGCTTACCTTTTGCCAGCTACTTTGTCCACTGTGGGCTTCCAAATTGGTTACTTTAATTCTATCTTTCTGGTGATTTGTTCCATGTCTCCCGAATTCCAACTTCCTGTTTCCCTACTCTTAGTCCTGAGCAATGGAATGAAGCTGTTGAACATTTCATCATAACAAAACAGCAGCAGTCCCGGTGGACTGATATGTGGCCCACAACAAGGTTGGATGTGCCTGTACAGCATGGACTTGATCCTTGAACCTTTGGGTCCCTTGACCCTGTGTAGCTGTTGCACTCTCTCTCAGGTAATCTCTGACTCTTTCTTGTGTTTACCTCATAGCAACAACTATACATTCTGTTTGAGAATGTCCAGTATGTTTCTAAACAGGCTGGGGGAGTACCATAAGTGCTTAGCAAATGTTCATTTAGGAAATAATGTGGACTGGAGAGAATGTTCTTGCTTAAAGTATACAGTAATCATTCTTGAGTTATCTTAAACCACCACCAAACAACAACACTTGATTTTCCAAGACAAGGGCTGTACAAGTGACATAAACAGGAGAGAAGAATACTGGGAGAATACGTTTTAAAAATCAAGGTAAATTAGATCAGGACAGTCTATTTAGAAGAAAAAAGTCAAATAAAACAATAAAATAAGTTGTGATAAATCTAATAAGTCACTGGCATTATCCATTTTTTCAAAGGCTGTTAGATAGAGTATTTTCTACACAAAAAGAGCCACTTTGTCTAAAAAATAGACACACAGACTAATGGAACAGAAATGAGAGCCCAGAAATAAACACACACACACATATATAAGCAACTAATTTTTGAGAGAGGAACCATAAACATACAATGGAGAAAGGAAAGCCCCTTCAATAAATGATGCTGGAAAAACTGGAAAACCACACACAAAAGAATAAAACTAGATTACTATCTGAAACCATATATAAAAATTAACTCAAAATAAATTAAAGACTTGACTATAAGACCTGAAACAATAAAATTCATAGAAGAAACCATAGGCACTCAACTTATGGACCTTGGTCTCAGAGGAGTAAAGAAGTAGAAGCAAAAATAAATGAATGGGACTATGTCAAACTAAAATGCTTCTGAACAGAAAAAAAAATCAATAAAACCAAAAGGCAACCAACCAAATGGGAGAATGTATTTGTAAATAATAGCTACAATAAGGGGTACTGTCCAAAATACAAAAAGAACTCATGCAACTCAACAAAAAAAATAATCTGATTAAAACATGGCAGAGAACCAGAGGAGACGGTTTTCCAGGGAAGACATACAAATGGCCACAAGACATATGAAAATATGTTCAAGATCACGAGTTATAAGGAAAATGGAAATCTAAGCCACAGTGAGAAACTATGGCTGCTCTACCTAACCTGTTAGAGCAGGTAGAACGTCTAACAGGTAGACGTTCTACCTGTTAGGTAGAACATCTCTTATCAGTAACACAAATGTTGGCGAGGATGTAGAGGAAAAGGATGCCTCTCACACTGCTAGTAGGAATCTTAATTGGCACGCCAATAAGGAACTTAGTACGAAGGTTCCTCAAATCATTAAGAATAGAGCTACCACATGATACATAAATCTCTCTTTTGGTGATCTACCCAAAAATTTGAAAACACTTATTCATATAGATATATATGCCCCTCTGTTCATTGCAGCACTGTTCACAATAGCCAAAACATGGAAGAAACCTAAGTGTCCTTCAACAGATGATTGGATAAAGAAGATGTGAATATATGTACATATATAAATATATATGCAACTACTAATGAGTCATAAAAATGAAATATTGCAATTTGAAACAACATGGATGAATCTTGAGAGAATTATGCTAAGTAAAAAGGATGAGAACCATATAATTTCACTCATGTAAACTATAAAACAAAAAAGCAAGAGATAAACAAAACAGACAAACAAAAATCAAACTCAGAGACACAGACAGTAGAATGGTGGTTATCAAAAGGCAGCAAGATGAGGGGAGGATTAAAAGGGTAAAGTAGGTCAAATACAAGGTGACAGAAGGGGACTAGAGAGGTTTGGAGCTGTGAGCACAAGGTAGAGGATATAGATGTTCTACTATAAAGTTGGACACCAGAAATATATAATGTTATTTACCAAGGTTCCTCTAATAAATTTCATAATTTCTTTGAATTACCAGCTTTTAAAAAAGGAAAAAAAGAACCACTTTTTAAAACTCTTTAGAAGCCAAACTGCCTCAAGTTGATAAGCCTATTAATTATAATTTAATTTCTTTTATTTCTTCTCATTATGGCCTGGATACATGTATACAGATCATGAATGTGAACAAGATAAATAATAAATATGTTGACTTTTTTCCCTTGTAAAGTAGGTAACCAATGAATTGTCTAAAATTTTAGAAATATCCGTAAACCCAGTGCAAGCAAATCTTCTTTCTCCCCACAGCTTTTTCCCACTCCTCATTTTATTTGGGCTACTTCCATCCTCTTATCCTATATCAGCATAAGGTATAGTTGTATTAGTAAATAACCCATTTCACAAACAGGAAAGTGATTTTGCTGTAAATGATGAGAAGTCTAAGGTGGAAAACAAAGCAATAAATGTGGTTTAGCTTAAAGCCCAACGTTGTTGGAGAGTTTTCAAAAGTAGTATCTCAGTAAGAGCTGGTATTACATCAGAGGACTGACAAAGATACCAGGGGTGAAATTAAGAATGTTTTTGAAAACACAGCAAGGTTTCCCCAAAGATCCCCCAAGGCTTCCCTAACTCTCAGTGTTTCCAGCATCACTAAACACCTGTACCAGTGACACAGCAACCACTGATTACGCTGCCAGAGAAGGAATCAATATCGGAACACTAAAAGCACATTTTGTAAACTAGGCATTAAAACTCATATTCTAAACGGTTATTAAAATGTTCCCACTTAATCTATTTCCATTACTTCAAACCCCCATTCTACTTACATTTGTGTGTAAATGGGGAGGTAGAGGGCATAAAGCCTGATTAATTGGTTCTAGTAGTAGCAGTCACTAATTTATTTGTGCTCTCTTAAAGTTTCTCTAAAATGAAGTGTTAATAGTCTACATGGATTCTATAGCCATAAAACTATGTGCTTTTACCTTTTTCTTATCCCTTTCTAAATGCCGTTATGAGCACACACACCGTAGTTGCTCAATAAGCTCCTGTTGAAAGCAAGCTTTCAGTGAGTTGATTGGCCTACAATTCATTCTGATGAGGTGGAAAGTTTCACCCCTTTTTAAGATTCATAATTATGTAGAGGGCATAGATTTTCAGGTACCAAAAGTTGTTTTTGAATTTGTGTCTTGAAAACACAGACATAAAGAGACTTTCCCTTGTCTTCCCCTCACCCCCACCACCCACTCAGCCCAGCTGTGATTTGTAACCAAACAGCATTTCACCTCCAGGCAGCTGAGGTTTGGCACTGGCCGCAAAGGCAGTTTGTTGACCTGACCCTACCTCACTCATTACATTTAGAGTCAGCCCCTGCCCCCGCGGTGCAGTGGAAAAGCAGGTAGAGAGAAGGTCCTTTGGCAGGTGGACCCTAGCGCAGTCACTTCCTCCCCTACGGAGGTGGACTTCCTCA
>PVKM010050544.1:0-10686 GCA_004027735.1 Carollia perspicillata
TACTCCTTGTCTGTGACTTGCCAAGTTATTTTTAATGTGTTCTTGTATGAATACATTATATATAATGTAGTCTTGTTGACTTGGGTCTACTTTCAAAGGCCTCTGGTTACTGCTTTTCCAAGACAGACACTGCCTGGCAAGGCAGCCAGATTGGAGCCAGGCAAGCCTGGATTCGAATCATGACCCAGGTGTTGGGAAGCAGTCTGGCTTTGAGGAACAACAAGAATAATCATTCCCACACACTGAACATGCAGTAATCACCATCTCTGTGTTAAACATGTTCAAATGCATTATGCCAGTTTCCTCATCTGTAAATGGGGATATAGCAACCTTGTGCTGTTGTTGGGTTAACCAGAAATACTAGCTTGGTAGCTGGTATATCAGAGCTATTCTAATCCTGCCTGTACTTATCACTTCACTGGACATTTATTGAGTACCTACTGTATATGAGGTGGAGTCGCAAAGTTGATATTTTGCATGTAAAGTTTCCAGGTAACATCCAGTTGAATGTCACCAATTTCACAAGATTCACCTGAGTTGACAGTTACTGTGGAATAAAGGCAGGCTCTGAGGAATAAAGATGAGTCAGAGGCCTCCTGTCCATGAAGAGGGCACAGGTGATTGGAGGCAATTGGTAGGTGATGCAAATCATTTGGCTGCAGGGTGACAGACTCAGAATAGAGTGTTGTGGCAGACCCAGAGTATTAGCCTCGTTCCTTCAATCTCATTCCTTTCTACTCCTGCCACTATATGTGTGGAGGGCCTTCTGTCCTGTGGCAGCCTCTTGTGTACCTGGATACCTAAAGGGTTTGTCCCTTCCCTTCACACAACTCACAGCCTAGGTGTCACTTACAGAATCCTACACTTGCAGATGGGGGGCCCCTCAGGAGTCACCCAGTTCTTTGGCTCCAGGGGTGTCTGTCCTTCTACGTCACCTGGGATGTGGGGATGAGAACAAACATCCCAGCCATTTCAGAATTGCTAGACTTGAGTCTGGGGAGTGTGTACTGGTTATTAATTTCCCAAGTATTTTCTTTTAACAAAATCATGGAGCAGGGAAAATGGCCAGAGGTGTAGATGAAATGGGGTTGTAGAAGCTGGGAGGTCAGCACTGATGGGTCATCATACTCCTGCCTCTCCTCCTCCATTTCTTGAAAATTTTCTGTAATAAAAAGTTAAACAAACAACTAATCAAATGAATGTTCCCAGCTGGTTCTGAAGTAACAAGCCTTTAACTTGGCCTTGGGGAGCATGATTCTGGCACAGTGCTTTTGAAACCTCAGACCACAACCTAGGAGGGTTGCAAAATCTACATGGTCCCAAGAAATATACAAATGAACAAACTAGACCAGACCAGGCAAGAACAGAACCCTTCTGATCTCTCTCATGGGCAGACGACACCCACTTCTTTCCCCTGGGGTTCTTCATCTCTTAGTTCTTCACAGGGAGCTGTAACCATAGGGCTGGAGGTAGGGACCTGAGCCATACTCCCCACCAGCCCTGTCCTAGTCGATAAATTCTAGCAAACACCTTCTTCTTTGTAAGTCTCTACTTTCTTAATTGAAACACTAGGGTAATCATTTCTGTCCTGACTTCTTCTTGTATTATTTTGGGAGTCAACCACAAAATATACCAAGAAGCTCTCTTTTGAAAGTATTAATTGCTGCATATGTGTGAAAATGAGGGACATTTTACAATAACACACTTACAAGGTATTCTCATTAGCAATAATGGAAAGATCAGCATTGGTGGTCTACATTCACTGAGTGCTTCCTGGGTGCCTGATTAGGGCATATAGTAATGGGCTAAGTACTTTTATTTTCATGATCTCATAATCTCTTCAACATTTCTTTAAAGTGTGTATCATTGCTATTCCCATTTTATAGATGAGGAAACTGAGTCTCAACAAGCTCGAGTAAATCGTCAAACATCCTAAAACTCTAAGTGACACAAGGGGAAGTTACACACAGGCTTCCTAAACCTTAGCCTCTATTCTTCCCCAGACCACAAGCAAATCTCCTCACTTCAGAATTGGTTCAGTCTATCTGACAGGCCCAGACTGAATGTTGTGGCCTGAGGTGACTTTGGAGTCCACAGGAGTTTTGCTTTTGACATCATCTCTATTTTTTTAAGTATATTTTATTGATTATGCTACTACACTTGTTCCAAATTTTTCCCCTTTGCCCCACTCAGCCCGGTACACCCTTTCCCTCCAGCAATACCCCCCACCTTAGTTCATGTCCATGAGTCATGCCTATAAGTTCTTTGTCTACTCCATTTCCCATACCATTCTTAATATCCCGTTGCCTATTATGAACCTACCAATTATGCTTCTTAATCCCTGTACCTTTTCCCCTATTCTGCCCCTTTCCCCTCCCCGATGATAACCTTCCATGTGACCTCCATTTCTATGATTCTGTTCCTAGTTTAGGTGTTTGCTTAGTTTGTTTTTGTTTTGTTAGATTCAGTTGTTGAGTTTTGAGTTTGTTGTCATTTTACTGTTCATAGTTTTGATCTTCTTTTTCTTAAATAAGTCCCTTTAACATTTCATATATAAAGGCTGTTGGGGAGCTTTGTCCAGCAGAGCATCCCTGGCCATCACAGATGAGAATAAGTCTACCAAGACATGATCTGATTGGGGAAGAAAGGTGGTCAATCTCTCAAAGGAGAAGGGCCTTGAGCCTGTTCCTCCATGGGGTTTTTTTGGGTTCAATTTGCACAAGAATACAAGTAATTTTATCAATCATTGTCAGGCAGTAATGATCAAACAATAGATAACATTCAAAGAACTATGAGGGTTTATTCTGAGTCAGGGTCAGATAGATAAAGGGCCATAAAGTTTGGGAAATGAACTCACTTTATGCTTGGACCCTTATCAGAAAATTGAGGGCATTCTTAGCAAAGCAAGTTTCACAGGATTTTATGCATTTTTTCTTAGGCCTGATCACCCTGGGGTACCGCCTGTTCCTGCCCTGGGCTGCACCACCCTCTGGCATTGTTTCAGGTTTAAGTCAGGCAGGGGAAGTAAGGCAGCCAAGAGATTAAGAGACTTCTTACAGACAGAATGAGGACTCAAGCTATGTCAAACCTGAGGGGTAAGAGTCCATCACCTCCTTTCTTATAGCCCCCTAAGTCCTTCCGAGAGCCCCATCATGACCATGCCTATCTTAGGTCACCCCTCCCTTGAGGAATTTTACCCATTATTGGCTAACCAGTCATCCACCCAGGGCCAAGCAGGGTGAAGTAAAGGGGGCAAAGATGGTGCCCTAGCCAAGAAGATAAGCTTTGTCTCCTTAGTGGCTATGGTCCCAAGGTCTTTTACCCAGCCTTAGCCATGGGGGGTTACAGCTTCTGAAACCAGGTAGGGCAGTTCCCAACAAAGGGCTTTGTGATGAACTCCTTTAGCTTTACCTTGTCTGTGACACACTTTATCTGCCCTTCCATTCTAAATGATAGCTTTGCTGGATAGAGTAATTTTGGTTGTAGGTCCTTGCTTTTCAGCACTTTGAATACTTTTTGCTAGTCCTTTCTTGCCTGAAAGTTTCTTTTGAGAAATCAGCTGATAGTCTTATGGGAACTCCTTTGTAGGTAACTCTCTTCTTTTCTCTTGCTACTTTTTAGATTCTCTTTATCTTTGACTTTTGGCATTTTAACTGTGATGTGCCTTGGTTTGGCCCTTTTTGGGTCCAATTTGTTTGGGACTCTCTGTGATTCTTCAACTTGTGTGTCTATTTCTTTTGCCAAATTGGGGAAGATTTCCTTCGTTATTTTTTCAAATAACTTTTGAATTTCTTGCTATTCCTCTTCTCCTTCTGGCATCCCTATGATTTGGATGTTGGCATGCTTGGAGATGTCCCAGAGTCTTCTTATTCTCTCCTCATATTCTCAAAATTTTTTTTCATTCTGTTCTGGTTAATTGTTTGTTTCTTCATTATGTTCCAAACCATTGATTTGAACCCTCACTTTCTTCTCTTCATTGTTGGTTCCCTGTGGATTTTTATTTATTTCCTTTAGTGTAGCCTTCATTTCTTCCCTTCATTTAGTGTATGCATTTGCTGTACTCAGTGAGATCTCTAAGCATCCTTATCACCAGTATTTTGAACTCTGCATCTGATAGGCTGGCTATCTCCATTTCACTTAGTTCTTTTTCTGCAGTTTTGATCTGTTCTTTCATTTGTGCCATATCTTTGTCTCCTCAATTTGGCAGCCTCCTTGTGTTTGTTTCTGTGTATTAAGTAGAGCTTCTTCGACTCTGTCTAGGTGCAACTGTTACATTGTAAGAGGTGGAGCCTCAGGTATTTGCCAGGTTGGGGCAACCCACTTTACCACTTTGTGGTACTGTGTGAGGGGAGAGGTTGGAGAGGGAACTATGCCTCTTGGTCAGTTCTTACTCTATTTCCAGGCACTTCCCCCACTTCCATATGCAGCTAGTGCCCTTCTAGCTGCTGTCCTGGTGCTGAATCCCAGAGTGGGTGGCTTTATGTATGATCTAAGGCTGTGCAGGTCCTGTCAATGGACTCTCCTGAGAGACCAGCAGTTTCTGCTACCACCCCAGCCCACACTGGTCTTTACAGCCAGAAGTTATGAGGCTTTATTTTCCCAGTGCTGGAACCCTGGGCTGTATGGTCTGGCCTGGGGCTGGGATGGCTCATTCCTTGGGTGTCCCTCCCAGTTTTTGTCCACCACATGTGAATGTGGGAACTCCCATTTTACCAGCTGCCCACATTGCTGCATTACCACCACCACACTGCATCCTCTTCTCCCCAGCTACCCATCTGCACCCCTCCTACCGGTCTGGATGAATATTTCTTCTTTAAATTCTTGGTTTTCAAACTTCCACATAGTTCTATTTTCTGGCAGTTCTTACTGTATTTTGTTTTGAGACTAGTTGTGAACTTCTTGTATAAAGAGACAAAGCATGTCTACCTATGTCTCCGTCTTGGCTGGAAGTCTGATATTATCTTTAATTTCACTCTCAACCCCTGGCCTCAGCCTTCCTCTTTACTGCATTGCTTACCTGGAAATCAAGCAGATTGAATGCAATTTCTTTCCATTCATTACCATTCCTACTTGCTTTGAGTCCAGGGAATCCACACTGCTGATCTGTAAGCCTCCTTCACAGATGATGTGGTAGTGAGGCCATTGGTCCTCTCTCCCCCTCTCTTCCTCAGATGAGGAAATAGGTTTAGAATGTTTGGTAATACCCAACTCTCCACCACAATAGCAACAGTAATGAAGTATCCTTCATAACCCTTAGAAATCACAAGAGAAAAAACAGACATGACCCTAAGACTATTTCAGTTTCAAAGCCTTTCGTTTTGTGGGGGTTTGTAGTGGGAACATGGGAGGCCCTTCAGCTGATTCCACCTGCACTCCTGAGAGGAATTGTTTTCATTCACAGGATAATTTTGATGCAATCAGAAATGTTTAACTGCAGGTAAAAATGCTCATTTTTTTCAGGAAACATACTATGTTAGGCAAAGTTTTCAAAACTTTAGGGAATTTATAGTTTATCTAGATTTATGATAAAATTTTCTAACCAGGACACAGTTGTACTTTCTTCTGTGAATTTCCATGTAAACCCAGTATTAATTGAATGCCTATTGTGTATTCAGAACTATGGGCTGTTTTCTTTAGGGAAGAGGCAAAAAACATGGCCCTTGAACTCAAAAGGGAAACAGTTTAAGATACTGAAGTTCACGTTTTCCCATTCTGTATTTCAGTCCTATGCATGTCTTTCTGGTCTGGATGTGACATAGTTCTCCATGTACATGTGGTCACCCAGTAAGTAGTGTGGTTTGGCAGGAAGTGGACAGCTTAGGATAAAACAGGTTGGGCTTTCATTCTTGCTACTTTTATGTGCTATCCCTGGATGAGTCACTAAATCTCTCTTAGCCTCAGTTTCTTCCTCCATAAGATAGGGGTGGGAATAGTAGCAACTTCTTTCTAGGGTTACTGCAGCAAGTAAATGTAGCTGTGTATAAGCCCCTGGCATGGTGCACTGGACACAGTGCTAATGAGAAAAAGCTAAACCATAAGGAGCACTTACTATGTGTCTGTAGCAGGGAGGACTAACTCCCTAATCCTCACCACACATGCTAGACGTAGGTTCTTACTAGTTCCATTTAATTGTTGAGAAAACTGAGGCTTAGGGCTCATGCATTCAGTCAGTGGCAGGCAAGGACTCAACACAGATATTATTTACTGAAGTCTGACCATAAGTAACAGCTTCTCATGACAGCCCTGAAAGCTGCTTCTTTTGACTTGCCACATGCCCAAAGGGCAGGGACAGAAAGTGCTGATGGGAGTCCCCCGTTCTCAAAGACATCAAGTTTTTCTAACATTGTAGTATAGTAAAATACAGCTTGCTCCATCTTTAAACAGAACTGAACACCAGGAAGAAACTGTGTCATGTGAACTTGCTTCTTTGATCCAATATTAAATGAGTAGCTCATCAGCGTTAATCAAAATTGCATTACCACCTATCAGCTGGGAAATTCTGTTTCCATAATGCCTTGTATTTTGCTGAGAGAGGGAGGATGGGTGGTGAGTTTAGAGCTATGCTGCCTTTTGTTCATAAGAACAAAAAGCATCAGACAAGAGTATCTGATTTGGGGTTCTCAATAGAGTGAATACTGGTTCTGATACACAAGCTAATCAATTTTATTATTCTTTTACCCTAATTCTTAGTCCCAACACTGATAAAATGGTTCAGGGAAGAGGGAGCATTTACAACACAATAAGCATGAAGCCTATATGGCCACTTTGCAGAAGTGGATGTTGCAAAAGGGAAAGCTTTAGCCTTTGGGAGGCAAACTATTTCTTGTGGTTCCCCCAGGGGTAGTTTGTTGATGTGAACCAATGACTGAGGCCATTCTGTCACTCTCCCATCATTATTTGTTAACTAGGTAATGTGGTGAGCAAGTGGGAGATAAAGAAGTGATACGCGGCATTGCGCTGCCCTCAGAGATCTTTTAGGCAAACCAGAGAAGCCTTCTTGAAACAACCATGAAGGGGAAAGAGCATGTTCTGCAGGGTCTGTGCTGGGTAAAGCCAGGATGGTGATCAGAATTTGTAAGCTCTACTTTCTCAGTGCTCTTTTGTGGGGAGTAATATGGTTGAGAGACTGATCTCATTTTACTGTTTCATTTCTCTAAATGTATATTCTGTAGTCTGAAAGGAAAGGCTGGCCCAGTCCATTGAGGTTGTAGCCAACTTGTACACACTTGATGCCCCTGTGTGCTGGCTTGCTGCAGAGTGGAAACACCTGGCCCTGTGTGATGTATGTTGATGTTCCCAACCAGAGCCTATGCTGCTGATTTTGCTGTGATTTTCTTTTATAAGCTCTTGACTGGGTGTTATGTACATCATCCTAGACCCAACACATGAAAAAAAAATGGCAGTAAAAAGTTTTGGAGGCTTCCTTTTCTTTGTTTCATTTGGTGATTGAGACGACAGTAAGCATTGCAAGAATATGAGTGTATCAGGACACACAGTTCATGTACATTAGCCTGCAATTTTCAGATGAGTGATTCTGGATTCAAAGCAAAGGGAAAAGTAGAGCCTTCCTTCCAAGCAGGCACTAGCTGGTGCAGAGATCAGGAATTCTGATACAATGATTTCTAATTTCTGCCCCTTAGGGAAATACAGGATTTTTGGTGATATATAAAATGCATTTGCACCACTGTCATGTGTCCTTGTGGAAATGACTCCCCGTGGAAATGTGGCTTCCGCACAACATGTGACTATGTTCAAGGACAAGCAGCAATGGAGAGAGACCCAGTGGGGGAGTCATGTGTCTTCTTACTACTTGGCCTTGGCCTCAAGCAGTGTCACTTCTGCTGTATTCTGCTCACTAGAAGGAAGTCCCTGAGCCCAGCCAACCCATATTCATAGGGAGGGGAGTTAAAACTCATGTTTTCATGAGTGGGGGGAGGAAAGTTTTAGATAATTTTAAATGCCCTGGTTTATAATCCCCATATCAATGGTGTCACTATTTTATAAGAGGAAACTAAGACCTGTGGAGGTGCGAGCGCCTTGCCTACTCTCTCCCAAAGCAGGTGGCTGAACCAGAATGAGACGATTCTCCTGGTATCTAACCACTCTTTCCCTTCCAGTGGAGACTGTAAATGTGAATATAATGTGCCTCATAAAATACCTTTAGCTCCTCACCATAGAGACCCTCTATGGATAAAAACCCTCTCTCCATGGAACTAATATTTCAGAATTGCATGCCTATTATTAAAAAACCTAGCTGCTCTTGGCAGCCAGGGGTACCCACTAGTGACTATATCACTAGTGCTGGCCATTGCTTTCCAACTTTATTTGATTTTATCAACATTTGATTTTATCAAATTTTACTCCATTTTACCAACTATATGTGATTCAGAGAACATGTTTCATTTCTCCCATTACCCTGTTCTATTTATTCAGTTAACCAAACTAGACTTGTTAGGGCCAATTTAAAAGATAGCAGCCTTAGGTTAAACATCATGGGAAGATTCTAGTACAGAAGTTTCTTAGGTATTCCTGGTAGTTTCCCCTGCATGCTGGAGAGGCTTGAGCTAAAGACATTGCCAGCCTCACTGGTCTGCACATGAAATAGAGCCCACTCGTAATGACAGTTATTTTTTCCTCTTTTTACTGATTTTATCCTCATTCCTGATCTGGTGCAGAGATCAGGAATTCTGATACAATGATTTCTAATTTCTGCCCCTTAGGGAGATACAGGATTTTTGGTGATATATAAAATGCATTTGCACCACTGTCATGTGTCCTTGTGAATTTCAGAAAGAGAGAGGGCCAAGGACACAAACCTGTAGGTGTATGTTTACATTTACATTAATACTGAGATTCCCCATTCCTGTCACAGTGTGTCTCCTAGGAAACATACATCCATAGATTAATGGAATAGAATAGGGAATACAGAACCTACAAATCAACCCACATAAATATTACCAGTTGGCTTTTTAGAAAGGTGCAAAGATAATTCAATGCAGAAATGCTTTCTTAAAAATGGAGTTGGAACAACTGGAAAACCTTATGCAAACAAATAAACTTAAATCTAAACATCACACATTATAAAAATAACTAACTCAGAAAACTATACAGGACTGAAGAAGTAAATTAAGGAAGACATAAACAAATGGAAGCATGTACCCTGCTCATGGACTGGAAGAATTAACATCATCAAAATGTCCATACTACCTAAAGTGATTTATAGACTCATTGCAATCCCTAGTAAAATACCCACAACATGTTTCACAGATATAGAACAAACATTTCAGAAATTTATATGGAACTATAAATGACCCCAAATAGCTGCAGCAATTTTGAGAAAGAAGAACAAAGCAGGAAGGATCACAATACGTGGTACCAAACTGTAGTATTACAAGGCCACTATAATCAAAATAGCCTCATACTGGCATAAAAACAGGCACATAGACCAATGGAACAGAACAGAGAGCCCAGACATAAATCCAAATCTCTATGGTCAATTAATATTCAATAAAGGGGGAAGAAGCACAAAATGGAGGAAAAATAACCTATTCAACAAATGGTGTTGGGAGAGCTGGACAGCTACATGCCAAAAATGAAACTCGAGCACTAGTTTACACCATACACAAAAATAAATTCAAGGTGGATAAAAGACTTAACTATAAGTTGTAACACCATAAAAGTCCTAGAGGAAAACATTGGCAGGAAAATCTCAAACATTCTACACAGCAACATCTTCACAGATATGTCCCCTAAAGAAAGGAACATAATGGAAGAAGAAACAAATGGGACCTCATCAAATTAAAAAAATTCTACATGGCTAAAGAAAACAGCATTAAAATGAAAAGAGGACCAACTATTTGCAAAGGCATATTTGCCAATACCTTGGACAAGGGTTTGATTTCCAAAATATATAAAGAATTCACACAACTCCACTCCAGGAAGACAAAACACCCAATTAAAAAATGGGCAAAAGACTTGAGCAGACACTTCTCTAAGGAGGACATGCAGAGGGCCCAGAGACATATGAACAGCTGCTCAGCATCATTAGCCATCAGAGAGATGCAAATTAAAACCACAATGAGATACCACCTCACACCAGTCAGGATGGCCATCATAAACAAAGCAATGAACAAGTATTGGAGAGGATGCAGGGAAAAGGGAACCCTAGTGCACTGTTGGTGGGAATGTAGACTGGTGCAGCCACTGTGGAAAACAGTATGGAATTTCCTCAGAAAATGAAAAATAGAACTTCCTTTTACCCAGCAATTCCACTGCTAGGATTATATCCTAAGAACCCTGAAACACTAATCCAAAAGAACCTATGCACCCCAATGTTCATAGCAGCACAATTTACAATAGCCAAGACCTAGAAGCAATTTAAGTGCCCATCAGCAAATGAGTGGATCAAAAAACTATGGTGCATTTACACAATGAAATTCTATGCAGCAGAGAGAATGAAGGAGCTTATACCCTTTGCAACAGCATGGATGGATCTGGAGAGCATTATGCTAAGTGAAATAAGCCAGGTGGTGAGGGACAAATACCGTATGATCTCACCTTTAACTGGAACATAATCAACAAAAGAAAAAAGCAAATGAAATATATAACCAAAGACACTGAAATTAAGAACAATCTAACAATAGCCAGAGGGGAAGGGGGGAAGGGACAGTGGGGAGAAGGGTTTTC
>PVKM010050545.1:0-10700 GCA_004027735.1 Carollia perspicillata
TCACTGCTGAGATGGACTCTCTCACTTCCATGGTGATGAAGCCATCCCGGAGCAGCAGAAGTCAACCGCCAAAGACAAGATATGTGCATCTGTTATAAAGGTCAGCAGGGACATATTGGTCGTTGGGTAGAAATTCGGCACACAGAGGTCTTTGGTGGTGGTTAATGTGTCCCCATGAATGAGTGAATACACATGGGTAGCCGACTAAACTTTGCTTGATGTATGTAAAAGGAAAAACTCCTGGAGCCAAAACCTGACGTGAGCCAGCACAGCGGAGAGTCACAGCCTCACATCTGGACTCCAGACCTAAGTCAGTTCACAGACCACAGCCCCTTGCCTGCAGGAGAGGCTGGGGCCCGGGGAGGAAGGACCCCACACCCCTGCTACAGGTGCAGACCATAAACCTCCTTCCAAACTTTTCCCTCAAGGATCTGTAATCATTTGCTAGAGTGACTTTTCATCAAAGAAAAAGAAATATCCAGACCATCTGGTGATTACTGGGCACTACCTCTAAATCAATTCTGCTCCCTGGAGATCCCAAACACCCCTGTGGCTCATCAGGCAAGATGAAGGCCCACAGAGAGCCGATTGGAGTCTCAGCTCAGGTCTGAATTATAGTAGACCCAGTTGATTCACCAACCCCACCACATGGCTATTTCCTCAGTTCCTGAAGGTATAATGCAAATAAACATAAATAGCAACTGAGAGGATTCCTGTACTGGTTCACTGACCTTTGAGTTATGGCTCATCTTTGCAGGGATTATCGGAAGCCCCTGGAACTTCCCTTCTGTCAAGAAAACCAGAAGCAACATTGCATCCCTGGGAGAAGCTGTGGGGATTAACGCCAGACGACGACTGGGAAGAAGCAGGGTGGTGGGATCTATCCCATCACCTCTTGACTCATCACTTTGGCCTGTGCAGAAAATAGACGGCTTGGAAAATGGTTGGGGGCTACCAGGTCCACACCTTAACCAGGCAGTGATTCCAACTGTAGCCTCTCTCCCTGAGGCAGTGTCTCTACTGGGGCCAGTGAGTCTGGCTCTGGCACCCGTTATGCAAATATGCCTTTTGTTCCTTATCACATTGCAAGGACCACTGTAGTTTGCTTTTACCTTACAAAGTCACAGTGGCCTTCAAATTCTTGCCTCAAGGCTTTGTCAGTTCTCCTGTTCCCTGCTATGAGTTAATTAATTCATAGAGAGCATGATATTCCATAAAACATCGTATTGGCCTACTACATCAGTAACATACTGATTGGATATCATGAGCAGAAAACGTAAGTGCTTAGGTGCTTTAGTAAGACATGTAAGAACTAGAGGGTGAAAGGTAAACCCTACATCTCACACTATGTACCACAAAAAAAAAAAAAAAGCATGATGCTCAACAGGACTTTTCAGATTCTGAAGGCAACATATACCATGCTCGAGTGTGCTGCCTCACCCCAGCCCAGCCACCCATCCATATGATTATCAGTTATGAGTTGGGACCAGAGTAAGAGAAAACTCCGTTGTGATTTTGAGTTTTAATACGAGCTGCTTTGCCATGTAGGTCCTATGATCCAGCAGAGCCAAAAATACTAAAAATGCCCCAACATACAAAACACTGCACAGAGCCTGTCAATCACCAGGAGAATCACAGGCAGACTCCTAAGATTTTGAGCAAATCCATGCCTTCTTCTGATGTTAAATATCCTCCTTTTGTGCCTTGGTAGAGACTGAATGCCTCGCCATGGGACAGTAGGTGATCATGTAGCCTGAGCCTCCCATCACGATGCAGGCGTTGTAGGACCCACCTGGCCATAAACTTGAGCACACAGAGCAGCAATCTATCACCAATGGACATGGCACACAATCAATTTAGCTCTCTGGGCAGGTCTGAAAGGTACAAGTAGCTTCCACTGAACACATGGCTCCAAGTCTTTTAACACCAACTCCTGTTGCCTCTTCCTCCTGGACTGGGGTGTTTCTAACAATTAGGTGGCCAAAAAAGGAAAAGCCAAGCCTGATTTACAGATAGGACTGAACCAACATTTATATGTTGGTTCAAAACAAGACTATATTTCTCATCCCAGCAACCTCAAGCAGTACTGGTTTAGAGGTCTTAGTCCCTAAGGGGTGCTTCAACCAGGAGCACAGCCACGAGTCTACTGATGCAAGATCCAAGGCAAGGCTGCCGCTTGGCCGTCTTGATTCTGATGCCACTAAACCAACAGGCAGCGAAAGGTGTTACTCTACCAGCTGGAATGTCAATCCTGACCGCCAAGGCTGAGACTGTTACCGACACACAGTGGAGGGAAGGGGTGTGTCAGAAACATGGGATCCTCTCTGTCCTCAAGTTCTTCCATACCCAATAGTAAAGGTTAACAAGAAACATCAACCAAAACAGGTAGGACAATTTAAAGACTTAGACCCTTTGGTAACAGATATTTGGGTCACTCCACCAGGTAAAGAACCCTGACCAGCTGAGGTTCTGACCAAGGGCAAAAGAATTATTAAGTAGTGAAAGGTCATAAATTTACAGAAACCAGGGCTTTGAGCTTTGAATCCACCAGTTGTTGCCTGCTTCACCCATTATTATAGTGAAAATGGAGCTGGAAGATACGAATACTTCTATGCTGGGTGGACTGTTTTGTCAGCAGAGGGTATTGGAGGGATTTATTTTTCTGGTTCTGGGCAAATTACCACAGCACCCTGCGAGAGCAGTGCATGTAGCTTAGCAGTGGGGCGTCACTGGTGTGGAACTCCCGTGCATGGTATACCCTGCACCCCCTTGGATGACTTCCCAAGTTGTGCTGGTGGACCCTTTCCGTGGATAACCTTCCCTAGCACCATCTCAGATGGATGTGTGCCTACCACAGACTTCATCGAGGCAAGGCTATATGCTTTGAAATGCTTTCTGGAATTCAGCCTGAGGGAGAGGAGAGCGGCCACTTCTTGTATTTGCTATGCCCGTACTCTCCTGAGATTTTACTGCTTTGCAGTTTTTTATTTCTTCAGTTACAGATATATGCCCTGTCACTCCAATCCAATCTTAAGAGTTAACACTTTTATGTCAAACTCTTCCTGTTCACTTCCTGTGGCTTCTGTCTCCTGACGGAACTGTCTTGCTAATACACCGTAAGCAAAGACAAAGACTAAAAGAAAATATCGATTAAAGAAAATCCATTGACCATGGATTAGCATTCAGGATATTTTAAGATTTAAAAAAAAAGCCAACATGCCCTGGCTGGCGTAGCTCAGTAGATTGAGCATGGGCCTGCGAACCAAACGATCACAGTTCAATTCCCAGTCGGGGCACATGCCTGGGTTGCAGGCCAGTTCCCGGCAGGGGACACACAAGGGGCAACCATACATTGATATTTCTCTCCCTCTCTCCTTCCCTTCCCCTCTAAAGATAAATAAATGAAATCTTTAAAAAACACTGATACCCTGGGCTGGTGGAAAATGGATGGTAATCTTGGTGGAAAATAGAAGGTAATCTCAGTCTGTTCAAGTCTTCCAAGTGGAAACCCTATGAGACGGCTTTGCAATTCTGTGTTTACTCTAGAGAAAACAGTCGCATATAAACAAGGTGGCAAATACAGAATTGTTTGCAGAATTGTTAGTAAAAACTAAAAGTTGCAAACAACCTAACCATCCTTCAATAGATAGGTACTTAGGATATTCATGCTACATATATCAACACAGAATTTAAGAATTTGGTATATCAACATAACTAATGTGGAAAGATCTCCAAGTAGTCAAGTGGGGGAAGTTTAACACCAAACCAGGTCCAGCAATCACCTCTGAAAACTGAAGGGCAAACGAGGGGAAGGGCCTGGGGATGGTTAGACATGTATCTACCTCTCATAGTTTAAGAAAAAATTATGAGGATACGTGTATTCACGCTACCCCAACAATTACAAATTAAGACTGTAAAATCTCCAACTTGAACTTTTTCTTCTGGCCAAGAGTAAATGAGCCTGGATTAACTGTGAAATAACTAAAACGCTGGACAAAACATATGAGACAGTAGTTTCAATACACTGGTCTGTCCTGAAGACAGGAAAGAACTGACCCCACTTACTGCCTTGGATCGCTCAGCCACACTGCAGGGAAGGGACACCTGGGCAGTGCCTACTGGATTTCTGGAGGTGAACTCAAGGGAGATGAAGGCAACTGGAGTTCCCAGGGGCAGAGGACCTGGGAGGAGTGACAGAAAGGGAAATTCCAGGGATCTGCAGAGGGTTCCCCCCACCACGCCCTCCATATTCAGCAATGTATCGGTCAGCACATGCCCCTGAGGAAAACTACCCAACTCTGGGGAAAGGTTTACAGGAAACAGCACCTCCAGTCCACACAAGGCTAGGAACAGAGCCTGCTCCAATTAGCCCAGACTGGAAAGCTTGATAATCCAGAGGGGCGCTGGATACTCAGAAAGGTCTTGCCTCCGAACCAGACAATTAAGCCGTAGAAAAATGCTGTGCTGCTCTCACCAACGTTTACAAGGAAGATCTGAGAGGATCGAACTGCTTTCAAGTCACTGAAGTAGCAGAACGAAAATGACCAGTGCGCAACAGGTTAAAATTAGTCTGGCACGCAATAAAAAATTACAGAGCATGCAAATAAATAAGGAAATATGACCCATAAGAAAAACTAGAAAATATGACCAATAATAAGCAAAAAATTCAACAGCAAGTAACCCAGATCTTAGAACTAGCCCATAGGCTGTTAAAAATTGTTACACTAGATGTTCGAAAACCAAAGAAAAGGTTGGCTATGCAAAAGACATAAAAAGTATAAAAATAACTGAAATTAACTTCTAGAAATAAAGACATCCAAAATAAAAAAACACATTGGACATTACCAATAGATTAGACATAGCATTAGTGAACTCAAAGACAGTAATAATCTGACATGAAACAGAAAGACTTTTTAAAAAACCTCCCCAGTACATGGGTGAGCTGTGGATCCACTTCTAGTAGCTTCTGTAGACAGAGTCTGCAGAGAGAAGGGAGAGGACCGAAAAAAATTTTTGAATAAAGGCTGAAAATTTCCCAAACTTGATGAAAACCATAGATTTGAATAACTCAATGAATCCCAAACACAAAAAACGAAGAACACAGAAGCATAACACATCATAATCAACATGTTATATTCTCTTCTTAGCCCAAATTCTATGATTTAATATGGAATATAATCTTGGCCAAAACATGGACCAAAAATGCCAGATTTCATATACTAGCCATGTGGTTTGCTACTGGGTATTTATACAAAGTACTCTAAGCAAAAGCCTGATTTTACTTTATATGCAATCCGAACTAAAAAGTCAGTTACAAATAAGATTTCAGATTTGTAACAACAAATGGCAGTCTCATAAATTTGTTACTTGGTAGAACTTAAGTGGATGATTTCTATTGATTTGTGGAAAATCAATTCGCACACCACTCCCACAAGCATATAAAGTCATCCCTCCAATTACCGTCTCTAAGGCTCTGTTCTCCACTAATGATTACATACTTCGGTTACTCCCTGCTGGTCTTGGGGAGCAACAGAAATTGAGTCGACAACTCATCTCAGTGATGAGGTAAATTCACTAGCATTAAATGTCATAATCAAAAAGCAAAGACACGCTTCAGTTAATAAAAAGAACAACACATTAATTCAATAAACACGCAGATTTATTTTAAATCAGTTTTGTACATGATACAGGTTGATTCTGCAGTTTTTAATAAACTAAAATAGAAATTTCTTAACACAGCAGTGTCTGCCTGTACAACAAATATCTTAAGGTAAAATAAGCTATTTTGATAGAATTACATCTGCATGAAATAATCAGATGAAAAATCTGAAAAGGTTCTATATACCTTCTGGATTAAAAAAACCCAAAAATTATTAATGGCTCCAGATACTGAACTGCTAAAGGAAGAAGGGGAAAAGGCTGGGAGTTCTGTTTAAGAGCTCTTCTGGTAAAACCTAACTTCATATTACATGATTTTGTTGTTAGAAAAGTACTCGAAATTACAGAAGATGAGAGGCTTCATCAGCTACATTTTCACAAACACTGCTCTGTGCTGACATCAATGTGTGACAAGGTATTCACAGCTAGGTAAATGACAATGACACCACCGTAGCCAACTTTGGCCACTTTGGGAGGAATGGAACTCCTCACACTTTCCAATGTACCTTGCATCTTACAGCACTCACTGAACACTAACAGCCATGGCACCGTAACAAAACTTTCTGTGAGGTACCTAGAATATTACTACTAATGAAACACAAAAATGTGAGGTAAACCTACCTTTTCCCAAAAACTTTTGAAGCCAGAGAGTTTAAACAATTAAGGCACTTGAAAACATTAGGTGTATGTACAAATGTGCAAGTAAAACAAACTTTAGCTGTACCAGCAAGTAACTAAGAAACAAGTAAATCTTCATTTTAAGAACCTTTAGTATAATTAACTAAATGTACGTAATTTTGGCTTATGAAATGGACCTAAGCAACTCGTCATTCCTACCATAAAATATTGAAAACCAAGGGCTAAACTCGGCCACTATAGGCTGAAGAACTAAAACAAAAAAAATGTAATGACCTAGAAAAGCAAAACCTCATTTTAAACTAATTTAAGCCTCTGAACTAATCCAATGTGTCAAAGGCAGGGAAGGAAAAGTATCCCCGTAAAACCAAAAAACTTAGTGCTCCTAAGAAAAATAAAAGTGTGCATGCATGCTTACTATACTATGAGAACTGAAACCAAGGATGGGAGAGAAGGAAAAAGAAAAAAAGAGAAAGCATAATCTGTTTATCCAGGGCAACCATTAAAAACCTACAGTAATCCGATCAACCAAATATCCTTAGATTTTCTGAAATTACACTGGTCACACTTGCTGTCTCAAAATTTAAAATGACTTTCTGACTTAAACAGTAAATGATTCTAAAACAACTGACTGTTTCTTGCCTCATGAAAAAAAGTTACTTTTCAAGATAGCTTGGTAAAAATTGAGATACAACAGTGTTAGTATACTTTCTGAAATACAAAGGAAAATATAATGAAATCAATTTTAATTTGTATTATATTTGTAACAGCTGTAAGAAATACATTGGGAAGTTCAATATATGAAGATTTTCAACTTTGTATAACATCCTTTAGCTTAAGTTACCCAGTTATGAAGTAAAGCAGGTAAGTTTTCAATTAAGTACTAACAGCATGACATCTAAAAGCAGGTTTACTACTGCTCACATAGACCTTTTACCTTCCTTAATGGGAAACGACAAATCACAAACATTTTACGTTACAGCCTACCTTTCAATCTGTCTTTTAAGGCACTGTTCTTTATTTCTCAATGATATAAGGTGCTTTACAAGTATTAACAATAACCTGCTACACTTTAACGGTTTGTATCCTTTGCATTCATTTCTTTAAATCTGGAATGTAATTCCCTGGGTGGCCTTTTATTTCTAATGCAGAAAAAATGACTGTTCTCAAGCACAAATTTTACTCTAAGAATACAGTTTACTTTATGGATATTAAGCTTACACAGTTATTCCATTTTTAAAATGGTTGCCAAAAAATCCACCTGATTGATGCTCACTTGGCACATACTTCTCCATTCTGGTCATTACATCCTGAGTTAGGATGGCAATAATGCAGCTTTCAGGCTTTACAATGACTAAATAAATCTAACTGCCCGACGAGTCACGAGGTCGTCTGTGCAGACAGTGTTTTCTGCCGCGCACAGAGTTACATTTGGCATGTCAAGAAGTGAACATAATCCCACAGCAGCAGCCATTAAAAATATAAGAAGACAGCCACAAGGATTCATGCGGAGTATTTTAAATATTCCTGTTGAACAAAATAATTTAACTGATTTTTCTTCAAGCACAATTGCTCCAAAATATCTTATATGCATCCTTTGAAAATTTAAAGATCCTGGAATAGCGTCTTCCATGTGGGACATCTTGAAAGATAGTATTTTGGTTTCACTGAGTTACACGACAGTCCTTGTGAAGCTAGTGGGTCTGTTTACAGAGTGTGGTAGTTTCGTTCTTTCGATTTGCAGAATTTATAGAGAAAGAAAATTACAGCCTGCACACCCAAAACAAGAACAATTCCTCCAATGAAACTGGCTGCATCAAAGGTCGACTTGCGCATAGGCTGTGAAGTCGGAGTTAAAGTGGTATTAGTTGGACCTGTTAAATAAGGTAGAAGAAACAACAGTAAGTCTTATTAGCTTCCATCACAATTTCAAGACCCACCTGAGTTTCTATTTTGCCATGTGTTAAATTCTATAAAGTATTTCCTCTTCAGTCAAGTCTTTACAACTAAAATTTATTATCTGCTTGAGGAAGACAAATTATTTATCAAGCCCATGCTTCACACTAACTGGTGATATCAAGCGGTCACTGTAGCTATACAACTTTAATATGAAAATGATAAAAAAAAAAAAAAGACTCTCGTGCTGTATAAATTACGCCCTGGGAACATGTGAAGCCCTTTTAAAATTTGCAATTTCTTCAGACTGTACCTAATTGCTAATTAACAGTAAACATTAATTTGCACTAAAAATTCACACAACTTTTGAGTTTCACTAAATACATAATGTAAATTTTAAAATTTGGCTGTAATTTTTAAAATAAAAAAATCTTAAGTATCTGCAATTTATAATTCCATAAGCAAAATAACTTGTTATTAATATTATCTTAAATCTTACTCTTCAGATTTTCATATGAGATAGTCATTATCAAGTCATGGGTGCGGGGGGAGGCACAAAAATTTGAATTCCTTCTCAGAGAGTAAAATGATATAAGTGAAGCACCATCTCACTTTTTAATGAAAAGGAATTTCTAATTTAAAATAACTAACATTTTTCTTAAATAGACTATCAAATAAGTACTGGTTCTAGTGGCTTTATATAATAAGTAGACCAGCTTTAAAACTAATTACAAATGTTCTGTATTTCTTCTTGTGAAGACAGAATGGCTTCACTAAAAGTGAAATAAAGGTAGCATAAGAATGAAGCCAAAAGACTCCCATGATTATAAAAGATTAACCAGAAACAATGGTATTTTAAATATGGATAGAAAGGAGGATTCCTAATCTGTGTATCTACTGTGTCTAAATATAACTTGGTTTTAATATGTCAAATCATTAATTAAGTTAATTTTCACATGTACTTTCAAGGGTTATTACAAAGGAATTTGAGAAATAATAAGAAATACGGCTAAATTGCACACTAATAGTGATCTTGGCTTTTTAAGTATTTCTCAGTAAAAAGGAAGACTTAATTATCTTCACTCAAACCACTATGGTCTAACACAGCACATAACCAATTCCTAACAGTAATCGATATTTAATTTCTACGTTATAAGAAATTAGACTTCACGTATATATAAGCCACACTTAACGGGTTTTGGAAAAACACTGCATTCTGATGTGTCACGCCAAATGTGATTACATGTAAAAAACCTAGGTAAGGACTCTCAGAAAACCTGTTGTCACTGCTTTAACAGCCTATGTTGGTCTTCTAAAGACGTACGAGAGATTCGTTTTAGTTCATAACCATTCATGAGTAAACTGCAAAATGACAAGAAACAGTAAGAGGCAACAGCGACACACATACATCCTGCCTCACCGTTGGTTCAGAAAGTCTCAATTACCTGGCACAGTAGCTGTAGAAGAGGAAGGCACAGTTGTGGTTTTAGCTGGAATCCAAACACAACATATTAATAACGTTAAATTTCTGAAGTTCTGTTATCTGGTATCTACCTTTTTAAAGTAATGCTACTTCCACACGCTTTCCACTTTTTAGTAAAAGCCGAATGGTTTCAGTTAATGGTTCACTAATTTACCTACATATACAAAATACTAGCTTTTAAATATATTTTAAAACATTAAGCAATCATAAATTGTACCTCTGCTTGTCTATGTGCAAAAATCTATGTGTACATCCAGATAAGGTTTGCAGAAAGACACGCAAAAAGGTAAGAATTAGGCTTTACGTGAGGGAACTATAGGTTCTTTACAAACAATATTGTTTCTAAGACAAAAACTATTGACTTAAAAAGTCAAGGTAAGAAGTGCAACTCTATTTCTTATGTGTCTATCAAAATCTGCTTATCTTCTTTATTTCAGGGGGTTGGCAAACTTTTCTTTAAGTGGCAGAAAGTAAACATTTTAAGTTTTGTGCACTGTGTAGTGCAGCAGTCGAAGACAACATGCAAACCAAGAGCCATAGTTGTGTTTCAATAAAACTTTATTTGTAACAGGTGCCCTGAGGCCACAGTTCCCCCATTTTGGAAGAGCCCAGTGGAAGCTCTAGTCTACCACTCAAATAGTTATCTAACAGAGTCTCTAAAGAAATATACACTTGAGAAGAATTAGATTGAATGTAATGTTTGTAGGAACTAAAGCATCATGTTATGAGACTTTTGTTAGTACTGATACTATTGTTGGATGGCAGTAAATATGTTAACACTGACAGATATTTCCGTATACTCTGTATCCCTTTTTCTCTCACCAGTGTACACATTTTACCTACTCTACTCTCATTCCTCCATACTATATGATCATCCTACAAGGAAATATTTGATCTCATCTCTGATAAGACTGATTCCTATACAGAATTCCCAGATTAGAGGGTATGATTATTTCAAGACTTACAACCCCTTCAAAGTATTTTTGTTGTTGCTTATACATTCTGTGTAATTTCAAAAAATATAATT
>PVKM010050546.1:0-10690 GCA_004027735.1 Carollia perspicillata
ACAAGGAACAGACTGTCAATACCCAGAGGGTAGGGGGAGGGGGATAATGGGGGAAAGAAGGGGAAGGGACTGGTTAAGGAACATGTATAAAGGATTCATGGACATGGACAACAGGGTTGGGATTGACTGTGGGGTGGGTGGGCAGAGTAGGAGAGAACAATGGGGGTAAAATAGGGACAACTGTAAGAGAACAACAATTAGAAAATAAATAAAATATATATGTATAAGAAAAAGAAAACATGAAAAAATATTGTATGTTAGTGTTTCATAAAGATTGAAGTGGTACTTGTAAAAAATTATAATATTATTTTGAGTGTTGCTTATATTCTTCTATTAATAAGTGCCAGTTACAAGTTATAAAATCATATATTTTTTTCTGGTAAAAAATTTATAAAATAGTGAGATATATCTTTTGAAATCATAGGATAGGAAGCTACTGCATTCAAGCTGTCGAAGTTTCAGAAGCCATATCTACCACTGATACTAAAATACTTCATATATGAATGAGGTTTGATTGTAAGAGAATGGGACTGATTTACATGTTTGGTTGGTGAAACCTGTCTCGTTTTTCTATAGTAGTATTTAAAAGACAGGAAGTAGAGTAAAATAACTTTGGAATCAAACTGGTTTCAATATTTCAAGCTTAGGCAAGTCACTAAAACTTTCGGAGCCTCGGATTCTTTAACTATAAAATGTGGGCAATAAAAGTTCCAATCTGAGGAAATTATGTTCAACATGGTGGGTTGAGGAAATGCTAAAATCTTCCACTCACACACCAAGTCACCAAAATGAAAAGGATAGCCAAGCTTTAAAACAACACAGGGAACTCTCTGTGTACTAGAGATGCAGAGCCCTCCTTAATAGAAAAAATTCAGAACAGGAACCAGATCAGTAAGCAGAGGCCACTATACTGCTGCTTACTGATGGGTGGCCTCTGGGCTTTGTACATCTCTGTGAGTCTGAAGTGGCTGCCACTATCAGAAGATTGCCCTACCCACCAAGAAGGGACAAGTTATATGAGTGAGCCATAAATGAACTGACCAATAACTCAGGAAGGTCGCCATAGAAAAGAGAGACAATGTAACAGGTTGTATTTTTAATTGGCCATAAAAACATCTCCCATCCCATGTTCTCTATTTATAATGTGACTTAGACACACCTTCCACTGACAGCTGGAATCTATTTCCCATTCCTTAAATTTGGGCAGGTTTATGATTATGGCCAAAATGGTTATGGGGACTTTCAGATAAGTCATAAAAGGTAATACAGCTTCTACAGGGTGTCTCAGACACTGGCTCTTGAAACAAGACCACTCCACAAGGTAACCCAAGCACTCCTTGTTGAGGTCCAGTGGAGAGAAACCAAGGCTCTTGCTTCTCAACCTAGGCTAAGCTACTAGCTGATAGCAAACACCAACTGGTCAGCCATATGAGTTTGTCTGTCGATCTATCATCTATCATCTATCTATCTGCTCATAAATATTGAAAAATATAATGCTCGATTTATGATCTGAATAGCATATTGACCTAGATACAGAGTGAATCAGTGAGCCCAAAAGTTGAGCTGAACAATTCTTCCACAATGTTATACAAAAAAAAAAAAAAAAACAAGTGATGAAAAATAAGGAATAACAATGCAGGGAATGTTACAGTTCCAGCTTACCTGAGGTGAAGAAGCCAACAGAAGAACAGCAGCAACCATTAGCCATAGATGAGCATCCCACAAGCATTCTGTGGGTCAGAGCACAAGATTTTGTGGAAAACCCATAAGTAACTTGAGCTTTCTGTCTGACTACTAGGTCTGTGTGCTCCACAGCATACAGTTTTAACCAAACATCTACCAAAAATGTAAAAATGTGTTACTTTTCTACAAAATATGTTTATATTTTCTTCTATAAAATCCTGTCTCATCTTTTTTCTGACAACCAATCTCTATATATTTAGTGTTCTTTTTATTTAAGTGCAATCACCTGTGCTTTAAACTAAACTGAGTGTTTATTATTTGAAAAAAAGTATGAACAAAGTAAAGAAAAAAATGGAAGTAGATAAGAAAATTAAAGCATTCAATAGAAGTTCCAGGAAGAGAAAATAGCGCATGGAAGAAAAACAATATTTTTTAAAAATATTTTATTTATTTTATTTTTAAAGAGAGGGGAAAGGAGGGAGGAAGAGAGAGAGAGAAACATCAATATGTGGTTGCTTCTCAAGAGCCCCCTACTGGGGACCTGGCATGTGCCCTGACTGGGAATTGAACTGGTGACCCTTTGGTTCACAGGCCCACTGAGCTATACCTGCCAGGGCAAAAAACAATATTTTTAAAAAAATTATTGAAAATTTCCAACACCTGACATGGCCATAAGTTTTTAGATTTATATGTATTATCAAGTGCACAACAGGATAAATAAAAATAAACCCACATTTAGAGATACTGTATGAAACTTCACAACACTAAAGAGAAACAGAAAATTTAAAAGATAACAATTACAAAAGACATACTAACTGCAATTGGAATGGCACCAGACTTTTATTTAATATCACTGAATTCAAGAAGACAATAGAGAAGTATCTATGAGACACTGATGGAAAATAATTTCGAACTTATTTTTATACCTAGCCCAACTGTAATTCAAGTGTGCATGTTTAATAAATAATCTTTCAGGCAATAGAGACTCAGAAATTTTACTACCACAGATCTTCACCAAAAAAATTTCTAAAAGATATAGTCCCAAAAAAGATGATTAAATAGGACAATGCACATAGGAAGTATGTGTATTAAAAGAAGATTTAATATTATGTAAAAAAATCTTTTTAATCTACTGTTAAAATGGATAGAAATTCCTGGCACCAGTCTTCTCCTTTTCATATTATTTATATTTTAAATATGAAAGTGATAGGTGGGGCTGCAGCAGGCATTTTATAACCATGAAGCTATGGGAAGAAAAGAAAGATCAAAAGAACCACAAAAATGTAGATCCTGACATTTTTAGCCTATTGTATCATCTCCTGCAATTCACATGTCTCCTCATTATGTGAGAAAAATAAATTTCTACTAAATAGGCCATTGTCGATTGGGTTCCCTGGTACTTCACCCAACGCATTCCTAAGTGACTTACTTTCCAATTTCTTATCTTTAAAGTATGAGCTATTAGAAGTAAATGAGAGATTAGGTTAAAATTTTCTAGTACCTAATACATTCTTCAGTAACTATTAAACTTCTTTTTAATCCAACAGATCGTTAAGCCTAACAGACTATATTATTTTTATTGTATTTGCATTCTCATTGCTTAAGCAATTCAGTTCAGTTCAATGGATATTTATTGACTGTCAATTTATGGGCTAGGTACTTTGATAATTGCTAACTCATAGGAAGATATTAAGAAATATATGTTGAATGGATAGATGAATAAAAGCTGCAGAAATGTCAATAGGAATTAGTACTGATTGTTGCATTAAATATTGTCAAATTAACCATCTACCTTTTCTATTTTTTCTATTGTGCTAAGACAGCTTCTGCAATGTTCAAAAAAGTGCTTCTTACCATCTTTTGCCATCTTCCTAGCTTATTTGACTCCTAACATTCGACACATAATTTTTAATTCATTCTGAAGAGAGCTATAAGTGCAGGGGAAGAATGACTTTATTATCCTCTCTTTACTGACCCAGATTTTGTCAATTTAAACTTATTTCAAGAGTTGTGAACCCCTTGAATTCTGAAATAAATAACCAAAGGCAGCATATACAGAATGGAGGAGGGTCTTTGTTGAAATAATTCATACACAGGGACACAAAGTGTTACGAGCATCAGTCTTTGAAAAGGAAGTGTCAGGGAAAAGGAAAAGGAAAGGATGAAGGCTGGGACCTATGAAAATACCCCAGAACATTATACACAAAGAAATGTCAAAGGAGAGCCATACCCATAAAACAGAAATAGATGGAGGAGCAGATGAGGTTATTAAAAAGGGTTTGTAGAGGCTGGAGGAAATAGAATAATTTGGTCAAGTAGAGAAGTCTTACACACTACTTCACATTTAAAACACCTGGAAATAAAAAAACAGACCTAAGCATCAGGTTTCATGTAAGAAAAGGACCATGTGCCTATAGCAAAGGCATAGAGAAGAGAAAACATGTCAACACTCAGTCTGTGACTGGCATAGAACAGAAGATTTGGAAGTTGGCTGCCCAATAATATAAAAACAAAATTAGAGTTTATCAGAAAGGAAATGGGAAGAGCAGAAGTTTATAATCCCACTGAAGAGTGGACTGTCAAGGGGAGCAGAAAAGCCAAAATAAATACATAATAAAGACTCAGGTGGGAAATGATTAGAGGCACTTGGTGTGTGAGCAGTGTACCCGATCTGTGGTCAGACCCAGGCCTGAAGCTCCTGGGTCTCCTTACTAGTTTTGCAACCTTGGGCAGGTCGCTTACTCTCTCACAAACTGATCTATAAGTTGGAAATAAAACTGAGTATTGTGAGGATCTGGAGAGAATGGGTATAAAAGAGATTATTGAAATTATAAGTGAAAGTAGACTATGGAAAAGAGAAGGTAAGAGAATATAAAAAAGATAATTAATTTTGTTCATAAGCTAACACTCAGAGTTTTGTTAGTGCCAGGAAAAAGCTATATGTACCAAAAACATTTTAAAAATTTTCTTTGAGTGCCTACCACATATTAGAAACTATACTTAATGATTCTAATATAAAAGACTGTCAGACTTAGAATTTCACATTTGGCATGGAAATTACCACATAGAGGGTAAAGGATAATTTATTCACATACGTGTAAAGTCTTGCCATATATCATATATATAATGTATATATGGTATATGGACAGGTAACTGTAAATAATTTGCATAGAGATTGGGAAGGTAGTTAGATGTATTAGTCAATTATTGCTGAAATGTTGCATAACAAGCCATTCTCAAAGTCAGTGACTTACAACAATAAAAAAAGAACACAAATAAAAGCCAGAACATAATTTTCTCATTCATAGGTCTGCAATTGTCAGAGCCAATTGCATTTAGCAGAGATTAGCTGCATTTAGCTTCAAAGACTGGGGATTTGGGTTCAGGTGTTTTCCACATGTCTTCTAATTTAGGAACCTAGGAGTATGTTCTTCTCATGGCAAATGGCTGAAACTCAAGAGCGATGTGTGGACACTTGTCATACCACTTAACATCTCATCTTGGAACTGTCCTATTGTCATTTCTGCTAATAATCCACTGGTCAAAATAACTCATGGCCAAGACCAAACATTAATGGGGAGGGAGTATACTGTGCTCACAGGGGAAGACACTGCCAGGTTGTATAGCGAAAGATGTGAAAGTGTTATCTTACTCTAAGTGAATGAAGAGTTGGGAGCAGTAATTTCAACCTGTCTTATATCCACAAAAAGACACGTATGCAACATTATTCACAAGAGCAAACACTGGAAACAACTAAACTGTCTATCAATCAGACACTACACAAACAAAATGTAGTATATCCACAGAATGGAATCTTATTCAGTAATAATAAGGAATAAAATTCTGATACATTCTCCAATATGCATGAACCTCAAAAATATGTTAAGTGAAAGAAGCCAGACACAAAAAACTACATATGATTCCATTTATATGAAATGTCCAGAAAAAAATAGAGTTAGAAACTATATTAGAGGTTTCCTGGGGTTGAGTTTGGTAATAGGGAGTGATGGCAAATGGGTATAAAGTATCTTTCATTAGGGTGATGGAAATGTTCTGTAATTATATTGTAGTGATGGTTGCTGAATTCTGTAATTTTACTAACAGTCATTGGATTGCACACTTAAAATGAGTGAATTTCTAGTGTGTAAATTATACCTAGTAAAAGTATAAAAAAGAAAGAAAAAATACATTTATTCTTGGGTTAAAAGAAATAGCCCATTGTTCTATCGCAAGGGTTTTTCCGAGGATCAAGTGAGATAATGTTTATAAAGTGGCTGAGATAGGGGTTGATGCCTAGCAGCTGCACAATAAACAAGTCATTATTGTTATCATTTTAGATAGATGGACCACCAGTAAGTAAAGACTTATATGTGAGAGGAAGAAAGGCATGTTCAGAAAGCCAGTGATTTGGAGTACCTGTAAGGTAGATCAGATCTGGGAGAGTGATCACAGAGCAAGCTGCTCCAGCTCACCAGGCTGGGAGGCAGTGGAGCCTTTAATGGTGACTTGGCTCAGGCTCATAGCTTTCTGAAGCATTTGTCATATGAACTGCAGTCTAGGGAGGGTCCTGGGTTACAAATCTTAACTATTGATCACTTAGGGCAAACAAAAGAAGCTTATCTGTGGATGTTTGAATTTGTTTACAAACAATACGGAAACTCTATTTAACTCAATAGGGAGATTGCAGTGTCCTCATGACATACCCAGAGGAAGGAGTCAAGAGGACAAGTGCAGACTGTACACCTCCTGATCCTTGGCTGGAAATATGAATGTGGACTTTTTTGGGTGTGGCTAAAAAAAGCCTAAGATATTATGGCCCTCTGATTGCTATGGGTTAGGGACCAAAGACAGAGGGTACACTGTCCAACACTAGGTGCATACCCCTTCCCCACAGATACAAACAAGACTGGGATGGGGGAGAGACCAAGATGTGCTCTAGAAGTGGTTCACGATATCACCTGTGTTCAAAGCGGAGCCAAGCAATGGTGTGTAGTATGGAGGCTGAGGCCTAAGCACTTCTAGAAAGTGATACAATGAAGGCCACTTCTACATGCTGCTCAAGTTCTCCTTGGAAGTTAAGAAGGATCACATAGATCACTACGTGCTGATGAGGAAAGACTCCCTCAATATGCAGTACAGTGAAAAAGAGCAAGGTACAGAATCATGTATGGTATAATCCCATTTATGTACTAATGTGCACAGATATGTATAAATTTATATCACCTCCTGGCATATATGCTTATTTCTTCCCTTGTTGTATGCTCCCCAACCAGAATGTGTTCTCCAAGAGAGCTGGGGCTGTGTTTTGTGTCTGAGACAGTGCCTAGGACATGGTGGGCCCTCAATAAATGATTGCTGATTGAACTAACAAGAACATACAGGACACTATTGTGTTGTCTCTGGGGGGGTACAATTATGCACATGCACAGATATTTGTGTGTATATGTGTTGGGGAAGACTGGGGATCAGCTGGCAATGATTATGGGGAAGAGAGTGCCAGAAGTCTATGTCAACACTGAGAACTCAAGGTTCCAAAGAATGAAGGCAGTGGAGGCCACACAGAGATCATGAGTTGGGCATCTTTGAGACAGTGGGAGAGGGGAATTGCATTAGGGAGGAATCAGGAAAAAGAAAACTTGTCCTGTTGATTACACATGGTAGGAAACAAAAGAGATGAATGAGATGCAAGAATGAATTAAGTCAGATTATATGAGAAAATCTTTGTAACAAGTTCTGAGAATTTGTTCTGCACACTCCTGCCTCTAGTCCCTGGAACACACTGTTTTCTTTTCCAGGACATTCTTCATTATTTCACCTTGGCAACATCTGCTCTTCTTTTCATTCTTAGCTTAGATGTTTTCTCCAAAAAGTGTTTTTCTGATCCTCTTCCACTCTCCTGACTGCAGCCAGGCTAGGTGCTCCTCCAGTGTTCCCATAGAATCTCCCATGTTTTCTCTATAGCTCATGTCACCAGAATTGCAGCAGCCAGTTTTACTTGTCTATCTTGTTCACCACACTGTTAGCTCCTTGAGAATAGGACCGTGCTTTATTAATCTTGGTATTCTACAATCTGCACAGTGGCAGGTTCATAGGACAGTGATGCCTCAGTCCTCTTCAAAGTAGGCACCTTGGAACCTTACACAGTTCTCCCAATCACCATCAGCAGCCCTGTCAAATTTTCCTGAATCTCATCAATGGTCTGAAATCTCTTCCCTTTCAAAGGTGATTTTAGTTTGGGGAAAAGCCAGGAGTCACAGGGTGCCAAATCTGGGCTGTAGCAGGGCTGAGTCACCCTGGTGATTTGATGTTTTGCCAAAAATCTCTGCACAAGATGTAATGCATGAGCTGGTGCATTGTTGTGATGAAGTGGCCAATCACAGGGTGCCCATAGCTGCAGCCTTCTGAATCACCTGAATAGTTTTCAGAGGAATGTTTAAGCTTAATGCAAAATTTGATGCAGATTCATTGCTCTATTCTCTCAGGTATTTTGAATGTGATAGCCACACAGTATACATGCCCACTCAATGGTGTCTACTGCCCCCACTGACTAGTACAGTGAAGTTGTCACTGTTCACACTTGTGCATACCAGGTCACTTTCCTTGTCTGCCAGATTACATCAATGTCGCACAAACCATTCTTGTTATATTAACAATGGTTAGAGTTTTTCCGGACAGACTTCATATTGCTGACCCCTCTAACTCTTGCTCCTAATCCAGACTGTATGTCTTACCTCTGCCCTTACTAATTAATTAGAGAATTCCTAATAGATATATTACCCCCAGAAGTGTTATATAGTCTCGCTAGAGACTTCTGTCCAATTGTAAATCAATTGCACTTCTTTAAGCTTAGCAAAACAGACCTCTGGTAATGAGGACCTTCACCCCATCCATCAAATGTCATCCATGAGGTACTTGTGATGAAGACCTGCAGAGTCTCAGGGTCAAGCTCATTAGCCAGAGATTCCTTCAGTTTAATTCTCTATGGACTTCCCTTAATAACCTTTACCACAGGGCCTGAAGCCCTGGAACCAGGAAAAGGAGATGAAACGTCCTAGAGAGGATTACCAAACAGAATCCCCTGCAGTTCTCAGGAACCAAAAAATGCAGGGATATTCCTGCCCTAAGAAACACATTCATGCACATACAAAAAACAACATAGGAGCACATTCAAAGAGAGAAAGTGAAGAACAGACTCATTGTGGATTTAGACAAGTGTTCTTTAAAGATTTAGAATGCACTTACACCAGTAATTACAAATTATATAATCTTCAAACTAAAAAGAGATATGCCTTTTAAGAGACAAATGAGTTACCGGGTAACTATAAAAGACTAAATATTGAGACATTATTTTTAAAAAATTTTAGAAGACACAGTCATAACTTACAACCAAGCAGGAGGATTCAGGTAAATATCTGAATAATCCTGAACTGGAGACAGAATAGACTTTGAAGAAGGAGCAACAGAGATGAGTTGGAAAGAGGGTAGAGAAGAAGAAACTAGAGATGATGGTGCAGGGAAACAGGCAGGAACCTGATGAAGTTTCAGAGAGACATGCAGCTTTTTATGAAAATTCAGAGTATCTAAGGACAGAGACAATTCCTCTCTTCTCAGCTTTATTGAGGTGTAATTGACAAATAAATTTGCATGTGGGCACATAGTACAATATACAGATAATGTATTATAGTAATGTATACTTGAAACCCATATGACCCTATTAACCAATGTCACCCCAATAAGTTTAATTTTAAAAAAGCAAAAAAGTGTATGCATGTTTAAAGTGTGCAGTGTGATTTGATACATGTATATATTAGGAAATGATTACCACGATGAAGTTAATTAACACATCCATCACTTCACATGGTTACTCTTGTGTGTGTGTGTGAGCATACTTATCTTCACTTAGCAAATTTCAAGTACACAATACAGTATTGTTAACTATAGTCATCGTGCTGTATATTAGATTCACAAAGCACAATCCACTTAGCCCTTCTTAACCTTTCTGTATAGTAATATTGCAAATTTTGGCTGAATGTACATTATTATGCTGATATATATTATACATGGGTAAGAAATCATTGTTATTTCTTTCTTTTATACAATTGTCTTTTTTTTTTTTTTGGCTTAGTTCTCTATTACCATCACTAATTCATCTCAGGAGACTGAGACAGACCTACAACTTCAGGAATACCTCTCCTTCTCATCTCTTCTGAAGCCATATGGGTTTTTGTCTAATTTGAGCTGTTTGCTGTGTATACCTTCCACACAGCTATCATCATGGGGCCATCATTCTGAAAATCCCTTTCATTTCTCTCCTAGGTTAATGCTCACTTTCCTGAAGCTTGTGTCTTCGACTTCTTGGTCCTGTCTCTTGTTTTGGAAGAGCTCATCCTCCAGTGGCTTCGTTGAAAAAGTACATGAAAAATGTATGGAGACGGGTATACGAAAAATAATTGTTGTTCTACTCTCACACTTTGGAAAATTTGGCTAAGTACAAGAATTTAAATTGGAAAACATTTAATTCTACTGTTTTTTAGCTTTTATTGTAGCTATGAAAAAGTCTGAATCCTGCTGATTTGTGATTCTTTCTAGAGGACACATTGATCTTCTCCAAAAGGTTTTAAGATACTTTGTCTCCAGGGTTTTGAAATTTTATGATAATACAACTTTGTATAAGTCTTGTAGGTTTTTTTTTCCTTCACTAGATGGATTTCTCAAAGGACCCTTTCAACCTAAGAACTTATGCCTTGTAGTCATAGGAAGTTGTTCTGAATTATAAAATAGCAAAATGGCAGACCTAAATACAACCAATGATTATGTTAAGCACAAATGGACTAAATATCCCAACCAAAAGGCAGAGATTGTTATGTTAGAATAAAATAAGTAAAAGCCAAATACATTCTGTCCACAGAAGACATACTTGAAATACAAAGACACATATATTAAAGGGAAAATATGAAAGATGATATACATGCAAACAACAAATAAAATAAAACTGGAATGGTATTAC
>PVKM010050547.1:0-10690 GCA_004027735.1 Carollia perspicillata
GTGGGATTTAATTTTCCAGACTAAGTGTCCATAGTGATCCAATCATCCCCAATACACAACACATTTCCATTCATTCATAGTTTGCGGAGATAGTACAATCCAAACAAAACAGGAAAAAGTGACAGAGCCTTTTCTGTAGGTGATCAATAATATCTTTCAAGCACTGCTTCATGTACGATGTCTGTTCCGTCTGCAGAGAGGCACTGGCGGAACTGCTAGATCTCTGCAGAAAGACTGGGTGATAGGATTAAAAAAACTAGTAAAATGTTTAACATTACTGTGCCTCAATTACACTTATTATAAAACTGAAAAAAATCATTTAAAAAACCCTCTACGATCTCATGCCAAGGTATACTCATTCAGTATTGTTAAATGAGGCGTCTTTCTTTCAGGTTATATTCGTCTTCAGCAGCATGTAATTGCTATTTGAATTTACGTCATTGAGTAAATATTTCACAAATACATATTCAAGCAATGCAGTAGCTTTCAAGATATCATTTATTTTGCCAGTTTAGATAACTCCATAGAAAAGCACTTTAAAGACAAAAATAATTGTAGGTAGCATAAATTATATGAAGAAATTAAAATCCAACAGAAAAATCTATAAAACGCAATTGATTTTAAACATATGAAAAGACGCCCAACCTATTTCATAATGAAATAAACACAAATTTAAATTTTAACTAGGTTCCAGTTGTTCATCTAACAGATTGGCAAAGACACAAGTGTAAAAAGGAGTACAATATCCATCAAAACATAAAATGCACCCATCCTTCAGCCCAGAACTTTCTCTTGGGGGAATTAATCCTACAGATAAACTCCTGCGAGTGTGTTGCCTGGCTACAAGGACACTGAGCAGAGCATCTCTGGTATTAGGAGCAGCTGCCAAGCATGTCCCCTTCTCTCCATCCCTAGCGCCCCTCCCTGATCAAGCCTCCACCATTTCTCTAGACCCCCTCTCTGATCTCCCTTTTTTCCCTCTTCTACCCACAACATCTATAATGGCCAGAGTAATATCTTTAAAATGTAAATCAGATTATGTCATTCTGCTGCTCAAAACACAGCCCGTGTCCTTCCATCAAGCGAAGAATAAAATCCTGGTTTATGAAGACCCACCTACCCAGCCTGTGCCCTCCCCCTGACTTCCTCTCACGCCTCTTTGGTCTTTACCTTTGCTGCTCCACCCACGGAGGCTTCCCCTAGTCTTCTCGGGCACATCCAGCTCATTTGTGCTTCAGGGTCTCTGCGTGGATTCCTTCCCTGATTTTCTCACAATGGCACCTTGTCACCCTTCAAATTCCACCTTAAGTGCGTTCCCCCACTGAGGCCTTCCCTGACCACACCAGCTAGAGTAGTAACCAGGCACTCCCTCTCTAACACACTGTCCCATTTCATTTCTCTCTATATCACATCACCATGACAGCTGTGTTGCTATGTGGTCTGTATTTATTTGTTTATGTTCTTTCCCCAGTAATGTAAGCACTATAAGAACAGGGATATTGTCAGTGTAGTTCCCTGCTGTATTATCAGCAACCACAAAACAGTCTGCACAGGAGTGTTTAGTAAAGTCTGTTGAATGAATTAATACATGAGCATCGGGGGAATGGAGTACACCATAGGAGACCCATCAAATGGAACACTGTGCAGCTGTTAAAAGAATCTGGTAGTTGATGACCCAAGGGTTGTCCTTTGACCAAGACGGCATGATGACCCCTGATGTGCTCTGGGTCTCCCTCTAGACCTCATCTCACATCCCTCTGTTCTTGGTCTTCTTGCTGTTCTTGATACACTCGGCCCCTGTGCCTCAGGGCCTTTGCACTTGCTATTCCTGAATCGACATCATGCATGTCTCACTTCCATCAATCTTCTCCTCAAAAGTCAGCCACTCAGGAAGGCCTTCGCTGACCACTCTCAAAATTCCTCACCCTGTCCTTCCCTCACCTCAGACCCTGCGTTACTTTTCTTTACTGTACTTGTCATCTGAAACAAAAGTGCCTATTTATCTGTGCACATGTTTATTATGGGCTTCCCCTGGCCAGCACGTTCCTTGTTGAGGTTCATCATGACCTTCCCAGCAGGTAGAACACTGCCTGGCATAGAGTAGCAGCTGAAAAATTATTTGATTGGTGGGGAATAAATAAATGAATGTACTGTTGAGAACAAACAGAAGCAAGGTACTAAACATGTTCCCATAGAGCACTGCTGCCATTTGTGTTAAAGAAGATGACTCATGTGTTTAATTTCTGTGGAAGAAAATGAAGAACACAGTAACGGAGGCAGCCTCTGTGGTGAGGCGCTGAAAGGCGGAGGGTCAGGAATGGGAGGAAGACTTATGGGTCCTTTACATCCTTATTTTTTATAAGGTTGTATTTTCACCATGGACATTACTGTTTTAAAAAGTAAGAAGTATGTCATATTTGACAGTTTTTCAAGTTTATGTATTTAAGGCCAAAAGGAAATCAAGGCCCTCATAAATGTGACATCGAAATGGTAAATATTCAATAACCATGTATTTGGCATTTGTAAACTCAGCTTAGCCCTGTGCAATCTCTTGCTTAGATGTTCATGAAAATTTTGTGGTTATGAAGGATACCTATAACTTTCTTGTAGAAGAGCTACACATTCTTTAGATATGAAATGTGGGAGGAAATAGTGCCGATCTCTAGCAGAATACAGCCTTTGTAACTACAACGAGCCTCTGCACATGTAATATGCCAGGAAAAGGGCCTCTATGACCAAGATACTTTGAATCTGCTTACAGTATTGAAATATGCCTTCACTGCTTAAAAAAATAAAAATGAAAACCCTCTGCCAATAGACTCTACCCATCTTTGACTGGCTTATTTTTCTCAGTGTTTTTCTGACCCCATCAAACAAATGTATCCTACTTTAAGAAAACCCACAATTTGAATATCGGATTTATAGGAAAAATCTCTAAAGAAGTGCCCACTTGCTTTAAGTAGAATTCCTTTAAATATGAAAATAATGAACATTTTAAATATGATTTAATACAAAAAATTATACAGAAATGTCAGGGACATCATCACTGAAGATACAGGTACTCGGTAATTACTTGCTGGTTGGATGAGCACACCTATTGAAACTCAGCAGAGTGAAATGGGTAAGAGTGCGGGTTGGGATCCGGAGATCCCTGTGTCTGGATTCCCTCTGCCGTTCATTCGCTGAGTATGACCTTCAACAAGTGACTGAAACTCTTAAAACCTCAGTATTTCTTAAAGAAATAAAATGACTGAGTAACACCTCCCTTGTAGTTAGGTGTATTAAATGAAAGGTATAGATAAATGCAGGTAAATAAAACATAGGTGTATTTTATCACATATTTTATTTTATCATGTAGTAACTATTATCTATTATTTCCCTCATTTAATATCTGCTTGCCTGAATGGGAGCAAATGAATGGCAAGAACAAAACATAAGTGCTATCATATTTTCAGCAATACAATATAAGCACTTATATATTATAAACATAAGCATATATATATATATAGCACCAGCACGGTACCTGGCACATGGTGAATATTCAGTAAATGGTGGTTACTAGTGTGAAAAGTAACACAAAGTACTCTGAGGGCTTGAATGATTTCTTAGCCATAAAGACTTATTTACTGCCTAACATTCCAGGATACTTTATTGCACTGGAACAAGGAGGAGTAAAAGATGGTGTACTGAGATTTTATGCCCTTACAGTTATGGGAAAACAATTAACAGATGTATACGTGAGTCATGACAGAGATTCAATTTGCAACAACTGTTAACATGTGTTGAGTGTGTGGTGATGAGTCCTTCTGCACAGTGAACACTGGGACTTCATATCCTCTCCAAATTTACTTTATAATATGACCTGCTTCCCACTTTCTCAATTGAAAATATTGAATGTAAATGTTGTATTTAATTTCCCAGGCTGTAACACAATGTCACTTGCTTGGAGTGGGAAAGGCAAAAATAGTACAAATTGCTTCAAATTTAGAGATTAAATGACTATATTCCTACAGATGGCCAAAGGTTTCTTTTTCTTTTCTTTTTTTTCCCCAATTTTCTGGCCTTCCCCCTCCTTTCCTTCTAACACTTGTAGTTTGTTCAATAAAAATTGAGAATTCTCGCAAAGGGCCTTATAAACACGTGTTATTAGATTTTAAACCTGATTTGAAAGTGCCTCTCTCCTGCTCCCTCTGAGTAAAGTGACCTTTTTAAATGGAGGGAAGTGGGTTTAGATGACAGTCATGATAAATGCGGTCATGTTCACTCAATAAAATAAGGCCCAGTGCATTTGAGGATAAATCAGTGAAATGTACAGCCCCACCTGTCTGTCTCCATCATTCATTTCCACTGTCACTTTCACAGTGGCTGATGGATCACAGTTGCTGTAAAATTAGACAGCCTTTAATCTCATTTCATCCTGATTAGCTTCTCTTTACCCTTTCCCTCTAACTCACTGACTGACACGCTAAAAGCCCACACTGGGCTGCATGCGAACGTGGAGTACAAGCTTCTCCTCCATGACCTGCTTGTGAGGGCGGGGTTAGTGTCCACCTCTAGAGAAATCTAGAAGGGGTCAGACAGGCACTCTTTGTGACTTCAAAGGTAATCAATAAGTAGGGTGCCTAATGCCACTTTAAACAGATGTTTGCCCTTGCTCACTGCCCTATCTGCTTTCCTTTCCTTCAGGTTTAACCAGAAATCAAAGAAAGTAGGTCTTTTGCAAAACTCTAACATTGATTTAATATAGATTTCCTTCTAATAAATTTGGAGCATTTTACATTCCAAATAACTTCAAAAAGCTTTTGTGTATATTTATAGCCTCTTAATTCATGGTAATAACTCAAAAAAGACAATGATTCAGGAATGGGAATACTGAAATACTCTGCCAAGAAATATAGCACACAAGGCTTAAAAACCAGAGTAAATATGTATAGATAAATAAGAATACCTTCAAGTAGGCTTCATATTAGAACTTCAAAGACCTTCTCTCTTATTTTGAAGGTGTCAATAGTTATCTTAGTGCAATAGTTTCATTTGTTTGCATAAAGCATAACAATAGGGGTAATCAAATGAAAAAGAGGCTTAAGAATAAATCATCTATTATTTCCTTCACTTAATTTCTGCTTGCCTGAATGGGAGCAAATGAATGGCAAGAACAAAATACAAGTGTTCATTTTCAGAGATAGTGCTGTATTACAAAGTTGGACTTCTAGTGAAAAAGAAGATAATGCAGTTTTTTATTACTTATAAGATTTGGACATTGAATGGACCAAATGTTTAAAGCAAACATTGGAAGAGTGGCCGTCATAAAGTGCATTGGTTATGGTCAGTGGCCTGTGTTTTTACACTCACTTTTCATGTAAGTAGATGCATGCAGATGACAGTCAGTGCTATGAGTTTACACTGACCAGATGACATTATGATGAACTGAGTAGCCCCGGGCTGTTCAGGATATACATAACATATGGTGGCATAGTTTTGTTTTTGGTGTTCTGGAACCATCATCATAATCCAAATAACAATGTGTTAATTTTTTTTAAATGTTCAAACCATATCCAATTTTAGTTATGGAATGAACCCAACATATATTCTGCCCCAAATGGAATTCTGCAGAATCTATACAGTTAAAAGCGTCTCCCAAAGAGATAACTGATGGTTGGGGGGACAAAGGACATTCCCAAGATGACTCCCTGAGTCAATTGACCTAATTAATGGACTTCACAAAGCCACAGCACACCCAATTTCTTCCACATTATCTCCCAAATCAGAGGTTTACATACCAATGCCTTCTCCCTTGTGCATATAAGTTCAAAACCAATGAGTAGTCACAGTAAAAAAGAAATTAAATGAAAAATAATCAAAACTCCAAAAATCCTTCAGTAAAAACTCCAATGATCTGACTTGCTCTCTCAGAGGCTGTCCTGTAGGCTCCAAAGCTTTGCCTGTTACCTATTATTTTTATTTACATATCTTAGCCTGCTCTGCACATTCTGAATAAAATTAAAACAGAAAAACAAATGAAATGAGACGTATGTGCCACCCCAGATGGGCTGGGGACGAGACAGGTGTGCTCTCTCTTTCCCCCTCTCCCCCCTGGAAGAAGAGCACCGAGTCAGAGCTGGCCTTGGCTCATATTGATTTCCCACCGCACTGGTTCCTTAAGTGCTCTGCTGATCCGTGTCAAGCAATAAGTTCCCTGCCTGCACATGCACATCGCCTCCCCATTTTTCCTCACCTAGATTTAAGGTGCCCATATGATGAGCTGAACAAGGACATCATTTTCACTGCTGGTGTCACTGGGCCCAAACCCCTGCATGTGTGATAACTAAGGCTGTGTCCGTTTTCATTTACCACGTGATACCGTAACAGCAGAGGCCAACACTGCAGTACATGTGGGGTCACAGGGGTGTCCTCTCCTGGCTGTGTGTGTCTCCCAAATGAAAATGTAAATGAGAGCAAATGCAGAGGAAGCTGGCTTCCATGGGTTTCTGAATGACACCCCCTCCCCACAGCCACCAGATCAGGGCAGGGAGAAGGGCGAGACGAGGGGAATGAATATTTGTGATGTTCCTGGCGGTTTGGGTCTTTGTCACAGAAGAGCTCCTAAGCAGATAGATAGAAAATGTGAGATTGTGCTGCTAATGACATTGTACAGGAAATTAAGCGTATACATTTGGAGAAGGCATTAAATCAGCAGGACCTTAATTTAAAAACTTGAAACTGTATGGAAATTCAGCTTGCTCATTGCTGTGGAATAGAAAGCTACCAAGCACACTGAGCCTGTTTATGGAAAGACTGCCAGCAAACCAAGTTTGGGCAGAGCATTCTAATGGCTCCGAGTGTATGCAAGGTTATTTCTTCCAAGAAGTAACCCCAGCCCTGACCATTCGGGAGTTTCAATCACTGCTTTGGAATGAGATCCCCATCATCAGGCAAGTGAGGAGAACTTAAGAATTGAAAGCAGCATGACAGGTTGTTCTTGACTAATTTGTGGAATAACATTATGTAAAATTAATCAAAAGGGGTTGGGCTTGCAGTTGCTGGGAACACATCATTGAGCCACCTAGGATGGGGGGGCGGGGGGGCGTGCCTCGCTCCGCTGCTTGGCTCTCTTCTTCCTACCGACCTTGTCTCACATTTTATACACTTCGGTGAAAGCAAATAACTAGTGAGCCAACGGGCAAGTTCTAAGATGGAAAATTTCATACATCTGTTTTTTCTTCTTGATTCCAGTTATGCCGTACAACAGTGCCCACCACTGCGTTGTGGAGGTAGAGAATTTCTTGTTTGTGTTGGGCGGAGAGGACCAGTGGAACCCTAATGGTAACTATTGAACGACGTAATAGTGGCTGCTCGGTGTGTGTTCCGTGAAAGGCACCAGTAACGGTCCATCCCGTTATTACTGGGGAGAATATGTATCCGTGCAGCAGGGACAAGTGAAGTAGTCAGTGAAGTGGGCTGACAATCGGAGGGAGGGTCAATCACTGAGCCCGCGGAGGACGACGCAGCAGAGCGTTCACTGACTGACTGCCTGGGGATTTAGCTTCGCACTGACGCCCCAGCCCCTCTCCTGATCCGTCCCTCGAGGAATGCCACAGCACAGGCACGGACTCCCTAGAGGCAGGTGGCAAGCTGCAGCTACTTAGAATTCTCACCACCTTCTCCACCACTCTCCTCCCGTTTTACCAGGGCAATAATGCAGTTTCAATAATTAAGCATTATCTGCAGTCACACTGCACATAACCTTTGCTGAAGTTCTTTCGCAACATTTATTACTTCGAGTCGTCCCACCGTTTCAAGAGCTTCTTTCAGAGATCATCCACCATCCTCCCGGTTGATGGGATTACTTCATAAATTTATCGCAAAGAGACATCAAACACTTTGATAACATTTCCCAAGCCAAACACAGGGAGAGCATTGTGCCTTGCAGAACACTCGAAATTATCAAGATATTTTTGGAAAGCTTGCACGTGAAGGAGGAGTTGCCGTTGTAGCCTTCTGTGTAACAGAGATAATTATGACTGAGAAACCATAAAACAGCTTGCAGGTACACATTTTTACTTTAAAACCCCAGAACATCCAGATGAAATTGCATATACTGCATATATTTCATTGCGAATGCTCTCTTTCAGCATCTGCACCAAGGCAAATTATACAAAATTGTTACATCTGTTCACTCTAGAAAATCTTAAAGGAAAACAACCCAGGCCACCCTCCAAGAACGCTTCTTTGAAGCAAGCGAGGGGCACATTCTTTCTCAAGACCTGCAGCTCAGTTGGTCCATGTCCTTAATGGTTGGAAAGGAGACAGTTCCTGGGCTTTGTGAGAAACAGATTTGGAACAGGAGCAAAAATGATATGCAGTATCTCTGCTCTAACTTGTCTTTGAAATAATGGACTTAATGTTACCAAAAACCCTGGAATACGTACAATGCCCTGCAAATTCCGCATTTACTGTTTAATCTGTTTTAGATCGAAACTAACCCTCGACCCCCAAAGAGGCTGGAAAGCCCTGTTTCTAATGGCTGTGCTCCCTCAGCCCACCCCTCTTCCCAGGTGGAATGAGCCTTTGTCAAAATACCAGTCTCAGCGCCACAACTCAGTGTTCACGAAACTTGACGAAACGAGCATTCCTATGAGACAGACCTTAATCAACAACATAGAAAACCTGCTCCCTAGGTTCACGCCCCTCCCTGCTGCCCCAGTGACCTGTAACTGCTTTCTGCTCAACTTCTATTGAACACACAAGCTCAAAGGATTGGGTCAGGGAAATAGGGGGGATTTAATAGATATATTCCTTCCTCTACTCTAGAGAATCAAGATTTTATCTTTGAACTACTTGAGATTCCCATAAACCTGTGTCCTAGGACCTCACTGATTTGCCTTCCTCCACCCCTGAGAAGATCAGCAATTTGGTCTAAAGCCCTCAGTGCAGATGCTGTGAGAGACTGTTGAAAGCACAGCACTGTATTTCCTGTGGGCACACCTGTCGCCACCCAACAGGCCCACGTGAAGACATTCTTGTCAGACCAAAGTACTGAGTCACTTTTGAAAATGGTGACTAATGCTATTCCTGTGATTGAATGCATATATTCCCTTTTGCTCCAGCCACAGAGAGGCTCGGAATTGAATTTTAGTACTTTTAGTCTCAGTATGGGCCTGGTGGCTCACTTCCTCTTTCTGTGAGACCCTTTTTAAAACCTGCCTCCACTTGCAATGCTGAGTGTGCTTCCCTGCTCATTTGGCATGCCCAGTCATTTAGTATAGATCTGAGAAAATGCTGATGAACCACTGATTTGGCCCTCCTTTGAAAACAGAGAAGAATTGTTACACTGTGAGGCAAGCAGACCTTCTTGTCAATCAGTCAGTCCTTGGCTGAGGCCTTCTCCCAGGTGGGGGATGAGGGCGAGCAGGGAGGTGGCCTGTTCTGCCAAGGACAATTCTCCGGGGTGGGAGCAGCTACAACCATGAGCACCCAGCACTCACAGCAGGTAGGAAAGGGGGGCACCAGTCTGGTGAAGAGATCTGGACCAGGAACCAAAACACACATTCACCACAATCCCTTCAATAGTTTCCATGTAGCTTCGCATGCCACCCATCTTGTAAACCATAGTTGAGTCTTTTTAGCATTAGTAGTAATATATATGGAGTACTAATTTTTGCCGGGAACTTTGCTAAGGACTCGCCTCATCATTTCACTTCATCCTCACCCATCCCATGAGGCCCAGTCCACGCTGCTCTAGTTCTACCATGAGGAGACTAAGCCCGAAGAGGTTAAAGAACTTGTTAGGACACACAGCTTGCAAGAAGCTGAGCTGATTTAATGTAGGTCTATCTGACTTCAGGGCCTTAGTCTTCAAACCTCGATACGACACTGCCTTCCCAGACAAACATTTGTATTTGGATAGATATGAAACAACAGTCATTTTTTTCCATTGATCTTGTGAAATTAAATCCTCATTGTATCACAATGGCCAGTGGTTCTCACTCTCTCAGAAAAAAATCTCTTTATTATTTCCCAGTTAGGAAACCAAAAAGGAACTCAGTCATCTCAAAAATATGGGATTTTCATATTATAATACCTCCTGCAATCAAAAAGTAAGCATTTGATACCAAAATGTATATAGGATAATAATCCCAAGGAAACATATAATGGGTTTTAATTTCATTTCTGGCAGGGAGGAAAAATTTAAAACCCATGTGTTGAAATATGTCACTTCCAAAGATGGAATCTGCTTAAATTAAACTTTAGTTCTTATGAAAATGGTGCCTGAGATACATGTCCTTTAATGAAATACAAAATTGTAAATTTCAGTATCTGCTCATAAAACACAAATATGTACTCATAAAACACAAATTTGTTGTATTTATTGATTGTCTTGATTATAAGACCAAAATTTGAAGTTTTAAAACATGTTACTAGGAATATAAACAGGATATATATATTTTCTACTTAGCCATAGACATTAACTCCTATTAACATCCTTCATGTCATTAGTGACAGAAATGCATTATAATAGTCTAATATAGATGCATATATTCTGTCAGAGCCCCAGCTTACAGAAAACAGATTTCCATTTGTCACTTCCTGATGACTGACTCCCAAAATACTGCTCATGGGGGACTTCCTCTCCCTCCCATTTTCTTCCACTCCACCACTGACTGGAAACTGCCCCCCCTTGCTCCATTTT
>PVKM010050548.1:0-10681 GCA_004027735.1 Carollia perspicillata
TGCTTTTATTAATTCACCTACTCCTATATTTATATCCTATATTACAATACAGTACGACACAATGCAAAGCAACACAACACTACAAATGCAACACAACACTACAAATGCAACACAACACAGTACAACACAACAGTGCTTACTGAGTACCTCCTATATGTCAAGCAATGTGTGATGCGCTGGGGATACAGGGTGAGTAAAGTGGACAGGGTCTCTTTTCCAGTGAAGGTTACAATTAAGTTAGGAAGAGCAACAGCTGGAGGGACCACTACACTACAGGGTGGTCAGTGCTCTTAATAAAGAGAGTGCGAGATGCCATGGAGCCCAGAGTGGGGCCACTTCACCTTGCCCCTAGTAGTGGACGCAGTTTGAGGTATCAACTGCATGGCTACGAGGTACTGAGTAGTCGGGTACAGAAGGGAAGGAAATGTTTTCCAAGGCAAAGAACAGCATGAGTGCAGAGCCATGGCTGGTAGGACGGAGCGAATTGCAGGCTGCAACACGGCTGCAGCAGCTGTAGCAGAGTGGGAGGAGGAGAGTGACAACAGGCGAGGACATCACGAGGAATATCTGGTTTTCTCATATTAAAAGATAATGGTGGTGACAGCAATGCATCCAGAAGCCTGGGCCTGAAAATTGCCTTTGACAGCCTGCCTTTCTCTGTGGAGACCGCCTTCGGAGGATACTCCTACTACACCGCAGAGCTACGGTGCCTCTTCCCCAGCAGCCAATAGCTGTCTGAGGCATCATCTTCTTTGAATGAACATGTAATTAGAATCAGCACTTGAAGGAATCTCAGAAGTCACCTAGTTTTGCTAACCCTACACAACCTCTGCCATTTTACAGATGAAAAAACGATGTCTAGGGAGAAACAGGGAATTGCCCGAGGTCACAGAAATAGAGGCAGATCAGAATCAGGACCACGTGGTCCAGAGCCTTTGAACTGGATTATCATTATCAGGAGTAGCGTCTAAAATTCTGCCTGACATTCTGTGACAAATAGTCTGATGTCAAGTCTGTTCATTTGTTTAGTACCAGAGCCATTGATTTCAACCGAAACTTTTCCGTGGCTTGCCTCTGGAAGGTCAGGTGACGCTCTGCCTGGGACACCTTGGCCTGTCAGTCTAAGGGCTTCACCCAGCACACCTCTACTCCCCGAACCTCCCTGGCCTGGACACTGCCAACAGGCCACTGCAGCCACGTGCACATATGCAGGAGCAGGAACGGCCAAATGTGTGTGCTTCATTCATTCACAGCTTTGCTGACGAGAATATTCTGAGTTTGTGCAAATCTTCCCATCTCGCCTGGGGATAACAGCAAGTAAATGAGCAGACCTGCAACATGGGGACAGAAGGTGCATAAAGAGACTACAGTCCTCGGTCGGCCCAGTGACCACTCAGGGGAATATGGATACTTGTTTGTTGGGCCAGCCTATAGATGGCCTTCCAAACCCACTAGCCTTTATTTAATTAACGGCCTAGGGTTGCAAATGTTTCCAGGAGCAGCATATGTTCCAGAACAAGTGATAGAGAAATACACTCTCTGTTCCCTTCCTCATCTAACACACCCTACGTACTTTAGAGAATTAGAATCCAGCAGTTTCACAGCTAAAATTGCCTTTGATTATCTAATTTTTGTACTTTATAGCTTAGGAAACTGAGGACTTCAGAAGTTATGCAATTTCTTAAACGTTCCACAGCTTCTTAGTAGTAGGCAGAGAACTGAGTGTATCAATGTATCAAAGAAGTGGGTGCAAACAGATATACTCATCAGCCTGGCAAGTTTACTCCTGGCCTTCGATTACTCTGGTCTTTGACAGCAATGGCTCCCTATCCGTTGATCATTTATGTTGTGCCAGGCACTCTGTGAAGCATCTTCTGGGCACTGTCACTTTCAAGCCTTAAGTCAGCTTTACGAAGTGTAGCTAGTATTATCATCTTCCCTGTTGTACAGAGTAAGGGACCAGTTATCAAATGCTCACCACGGGCATCAGGTACTGTTTGAAACCCCTTGTGTGCGTTAACTCTTGTGCCCCTTACAACACCGCCGCAATCTCCGTTTCACAGACCGGAAACAGAAGCCCAGCAAAGCTGCACAGCCTGTCTGAGGTTTTAAAGCTGGTAAGTACCTGGAGGCAGGATTCGTACTAGAGTACTCACTTCCTCTCACCTGACACTGTTGTACCTTTGTGAGTCAGGATTTGGATTCAGGTCTGTCAGAGTCTCACGTGTTTTACTCTCACTAAGTTTATAAACATGAAATGGCATCTCCTTGGGATTCTCAATCACAAGGGAGAATACAAGGAGGGATATTTCTTTATCCTAAACTAATTGAAGGTCAACACCAAGTGATGAGCTCTGATTTTCACACTTCCGAGGAACGGGAACTGAAGGCAATCACGCATTCTCTCTGGTACCCGAGCAGTTCCCTTCCTGCCGTTTGGGAAGCTCAGACTGCTGCTGTTCTGTGGCAGGTGTCAGAGGTCCTGAAGAACCAGGAAACTAATTGCAGTTGACCCTTGAAAAACGCGGCTTTGTGATACCTGCCCACGTATACGTGGATTTTTTCAATAAATACTCTAAATGTATTTTCTCTTTTTTATTATTTTCTCAATGACATTTTCTCTACCTTGCTTTATTGTATGACTACGGTATATAATACAGATAACATACAAGATGTGAGTTAATCAACTTTTTATGTTATCAGTAAGGTTTCTGGTCAACTGTGGCCATTAGTACTTAAGTTCTTGAGGAGTCAAATGTTACAGACAGATTTTTCACTGTTTTCAAAGTTGGGAAGTAGATGTCCCCAGTGGCACATTGTTCAAGGGGCAACTGCATGTTATTGTATTCCCAAGCCATCCAACATTCCTCCTACCAAAAATATATGTGCAAGAAACTTACATTTTTTAGTTCTGCTGTGTCTGTGTGATTTTGCAGATGTCGGCGAAGGCCCCGTTACATGGTCCAGACCATGCTACAGGGGAATGATGAGGGGTCAGACCACTGACCGTCTGTGTGTCTTTCTTTGTGCCCAGATACCATAACATCATTCTCTACAAATATGCTGTGCATCATAGAATTTAAAAGCCATATAATCTAGTTCTTTTTTTATATGTAAAATAACAGAGAAGTGAGGATAGGCTTACAAAGTCAGGGTAAAAACTACCCACTCAGATGAATATCAAAATAGAAATTTCAAATTTGGGTTTACAGACAGTTTTCATGGTAAGTCAAATAACCAGTTTATTATTTTTATTTTTTTTATCAGACATTCAGATAATAGCCTTGCCTTAATTCTGTCTTGTTCTTTTATTTTCAGAATATATATTTTTGCATAGTTTAAATACTTCCTAATTGAGGATGCCAGTGCTTTGGAAAGGTGAAAGAAGTTCACTTTTCCATTGCATCTTTAAAAACTGCAATGAATAGAAATTATGCTATTTAAAAACACTTAGCATAATCTGACAGATAGCTCTAATAATGCCTCATTAACTTGGCCTCCACAAATGTGGGATTTTAGAATTCATAGACAGGTCTGGGCAGAGATTTCAGATTATTTACCCTTCCTGATAATTCATCTCCTAGTTCTATGTCTTTATACGAATAATTTACAAATCCCTATGGGCTTAATTTTGAGGTAGAAAAGTCCTGTGTAGAGCGCCTCTGAGCTGAGTATGGATGACCTTCTTCCCTCCTAGTGTCCCAGGGCCCTTGAGGCTTTGACTTGGAAGGCAAGGGTACTCACTTTTGGCCAAGAAGACACTCCAGAGCAGTGGCTGAGGGAGGAGACCACAGAAAAGGAAACTCACAGCTTTCCTATTAGAACAAGTTTAAGATCTTGGAGGTCTGTGCTAATGCTCTGTGCATTTTGTCCTCACAGTACTGCAAGTTATTCCAATCCTATTTTATAGATGAATAAGCTTGAGGTCCAGGGAGATTGAGGACCTTGCTCAGAAGGTGTATACCTGACAGTGTGAGGTTTGGCGTTAGACCTGAACTTGAATTCTAGCATTCTAGCTCCACTATCAGTTGCCACCTAGCTTTGTTGCATTGAACAAGTGATTTATCATTTTTTCTCTAGCCTCAGTTGCTGCGTTTGTAACGTGGTGACATAAGAGCACACCTCCTATGTAATAGTAGAACCTCATGATGTTCCTGGGGTAAAACATAAATAAACTCAGGCTACGTGCTCAGCGCTGACACATAGGCAGTGCTAAATAATGGCAGCCATTTTTCGTTATTGTTCAAGATCGTGCTGCTAGTAAAGAAGGTATGAGGATGGAAGTCTGGGGGGAAGCTCCAGAACCTGTATCTTTCTCGTCTCCCACTCCTTTCTACACGCTCACTGCCAGCATCTACGCTTTCCTGGTGAAATGAAGGACTGTGAGCGATGTTGGGGCCTGACAGGATCTCTTGTCAGGGTTCCCCGCAGGGATGATAACGCTCTAACTCAGAGGGTTGGGCAGGTGGTTATTGGAAGAAGTTTCTCTGTGAGGAGCCTTACCTTGAGATCATCAGAGAGGATGGGGCTGCTGGACAGTTGTTCTCTGTCTCGGACACTTGGGCAATTTCAGGGATGACAGAGACCCTTAGGCCTTTTGCTGCTGCCGTATTCTTTTTATGTTAGAAAGGGACATAAGGAGGAATATATTGCAAAGACAGTGAGATCACTGACAAATACTCTCTTATTTTGAAAAAATATGACAGCAGGATTATTGTTGTTGCTGGAAGGACTGAAGAAGCTACTAATTTAAGTTCTTATACAGATGGTGAAAACAAGACACAGAGAGTATAAATAATCCCCCAGGCATATACAGCTCATGGGTGGCAGAGAGGGGAGACTGCAGGATGGTTCCACTGACCTGTTGAAGGCACACCAATTCCAGGCATCATTCCATTCCTTCTACCAGATCCAGGAGCAGTGGCTTCTGCCAGCTACCAGCAGGGCTGACCTTGTCGCTGCCTTCAGATCTCTGGGCAAATGTCACTTCCTCAGACAACACTTCCTTCATTATTCTATCTAAATTGTTCTCATGTTTTTTTTTTATTTCTTTATAATCCTTTCTGTTTTTATAGCAGTCACCAATAAGTGACAGTGGATTATATATGGTATTCTGAATAGATTGTCTAACTATTTTATTGGATTTAAAATTCATTTAGTTAGGGGCTTTGTTTTGACAACAGCTATTATTCCCAATGCATAGAACATTATCAGTAGTGCAGTAATTAATAAAGAGTCAACAATGTTTCTTGAATCAATAAATGGTATAAAATGTCAACTCAAGCGCACCAAAGGTAAATACTGGGAGGTAAGTTTGGAGAGGCAATGAGGAGAGTGGAGACTTCTGTCCTTGTGCCCTGGTGTAATGGTTTTAGAGAGCATTGCTTTTCTGAGCAGCAGGCAGAGCATATGATCTAAGTCTTCCAGGTCACTCATGTGCTGCCACTTTGTAGTCGCAGCTTTCTAGAAATCCAGAACACCCCGTGTTTCTTGCTTTCCTTCATTAAATCCCTCTCCTTTTGCCTTTCTTGCACTTTGCCCTTGGTTTAGGACTGTGCATCTTCTCAATAACCTCTCTTCTTGATTATCAACATTCAGCTCACATGCTACTTACCCGCTTGCCTGTGATTAACTAGAATAAGAATATGTTCACCTGATTTAACTCAGGGAAAGCCTAGAGTACATGGAGAGAAAATATTCATCAAAATGTTTGACTCCCTGGAATTGTAGGTAGGACCTGGTCATTTATTAGGTGTAAAGCAATGTGCTAAATCCCAGGAATGCAAAGCAGATTGAATTGCATGAATTATGCATCCATGCTGTGGAATCCTATTCAACTGAGGAAAGTGTACGTTGCCTTCTATACATACTGGTGTGGGAGATACCCAGGACATATTGTTAAGTGGAAAAAATGAGCTGTAATTTGGTATGCATATATTAAGAACTTGTTTTTAGAATACGACAATGTATCTCTAGCCATATCTCATGTCTATGTGCATGTCCACAGCCAGAGATTTTTTGAGTAATCGTATACACAGAAAAATACCTCTGAAAGAGCACAAGAATCAGATGCAAGTGGCCACCTCTAAAGGAACCAAACTGGTGAGGGTGGAGAATTTGCTTTATCTACTTGGGCATTTTGACAATCTTTCTATGTAATGAGAAAAACATTTATACTTAAAAATAAGAGATAATAGCAACAAAAAGATAATTGTACAAGGAGTGCCTATAAAATTGCTCCTCTTGTCCCTCCGAATAAGACACAGCCCCCTTCTCAAGGGAGACATCACACGTAAGTAACGTATGCAAACCACTGCATGTGTGACAGGCACAGGGCTGTATGGAATTACAGAGGAGGGAGGGCGCCTTCTGAGGCAGTCATGGCCGATTTCTGCGAGAGGATCCTCGAGCTGGTTTTGAAAATCAGTAGGAGTAAAGGGGGCACACAGGCTTTCCACACAGATAGGAGCATGCAGTAGGGTGGGGGGAGGGCGGTAAGAGGAGCTTGTCTGAGCAATGACGGATGGAAGGCGGGGCGCGTGTGGGGCAAGAGCATGGGGAGGCTGAAGGGGTAGGCTGGTCCAGAACGTTCTAGACTTCTCCTTTCAGAGAGCGCTCTGCAGTCAGTGCAGAGATTATTAATTCACTTTATTCTTTCATTTCAGAAATATCTTCGGGAGGTCTACTGCGTGTCAGATATTTTACTAATGTGTAGATTAATGATAAACAAGAAATGCATGAACTTTGCTTTCTTGGATACTCCTCTAGTAGACTTAGAGATAGTTTTATCTCAAAAGAGGTAAGAGATAAACTACAATATGATTGTTTTGACAGCTAGCGTTAATTCAAAAGTAGAGCTTTTAGGAAAAATCAAGGTGTTGCGAAAGTACTAATGATTCAAATCTACAATTAAGAGCAGCTTCGGCATTTCACACTTTGTGAATACTTGGGAAAAAGGAAAATGTGTAGGTAGAGCCAAGGTTTCTTGGAATCCACATTGAAATAGTCGTGGCATTTATTCTTCTCTCAGTTGTCCTGAGAGGTGGAGAGTTAATTTGTTTAGCTCATCTACCTAGCTCGCCTCTTCCCTCTCCTCTGCATTATTGGATTTCCATCACTAGGTGCCTGGAGAGTCCTGGGTCTGCACCAGAGTAATGAACAGTGAACCTTATTTTTTTAAAGAATTCTCTTAAAACTAAAATATATATAATTTATTTTTATGTCTTATAGAACAATAATGGAAGCAAAGATAATTTCCAAAGGCAACAAGTAGAAATATGACATTTTTCTCTTTTTTCCCCCCAGAGCAAATCTTAAGCAAGAAACTATTCTCAGGTCCTCGAAAGATCTCTGCCTAAATCTCTCTGTTGCCCCCTGCCCCCACCCCCCACTTCCTTCATGAGATCACACTATTCTCATTATTTTCCTGAATTTCTCCTGCCCTGGAAGACTTGTGTGTGCCCAACGCTCTGTAAACTAGAGCCTCTTGTTCCTTTCCATTAGCCTGCGTAAGTAAGATTTTTCCTCTTCTCCTTTTTCACATGCGTTCTTTTTTTCTCTGAGAAAGAAATCTTGCTGTTCTCTTATCTGTCATGTTGCTTATACTTTGCATATGGGGGAGGAAGTTATTTATTTAAATATCTTGAGTTATGTATCTTCCCATATAAACTATTTTAAGATACAGAGAGATGGATTTTGGAGATGCATATACTGTCATTATGAGGATAAAACTTATAGCTCACCTTTTGCTATGTTCCCAATCTACTATGCACGTCCTTTATGACCTTTCATCATGTGCTCAAATGGCCTCAAAACAAACTGAAGACATCCCTGCTCCTTACCATTCATGCTTCCCTATGTAGCTATTGGTCTTTGGAATGAGCCCCCTTCCACAGTAATTCCATGGTGTCCCAGGAAAGGCCACTCGCTGATGTGAGTTCCACCTCAGGGCTATGTGGAATAAATGCGACTTCACCTCCACACAACAGCTCTTCACTTATTCAAAGGCTACTGTGTTGTCTCTGTTGGCATTGCTCCTCTTCATGTCCATGCGGAGCCACAAGGTTGAGGCCATGCTTCAACTGGCTGTTCTCTGCCCCATATCCAGGTTTGCATAGGTCTCTAGAGCGTTCCTTCCCAAACAGAGTTTGACCAGAGTGGAATGGGAGTCCTATTTCTTTTGTTATTATACTTTACTTGTTTACATACCTGCTATGTAAACGAAATGAAAGCTATAATCAAGCTTGCATTTCAGTCAGTTATTTCACTTTCTTAACGCAGGGCTGTGAGAATGCTTATAAAACTCTTGGTGATTTTTCATGCATATTGCTATTAAAACACACCCTCCATCGATTTTTTAAGTTAGTGTCCAGAAACCTATAATACAGTAAATGGGGTTTTAAACAGTACATTCTATCCATCAGTACACAAACCACTGAATGAAACAAAAATATTTTGGATTCATTTTGGAAGGATATTTAAGTGATTTTTTTTGTTCATTCCAAGAAAATTGAAAAATGTTAAATTCACTTAATTTTCTACTAGTATAAAATGCATGGCTATATGGGAGAGGGAACCACTTAAAAATAGGCTGTCTGTCTGGATTGATCTTTGCATGTCGGAGGTAGGCCTGGCAGCTGTGCGGTGAAGGACATTTTAGTGTCTGGTTCCCCTCTTCTTTCAGGCTATGCCACAGGCCAAACTTCCCAGAAAAGATACCTGTTTTCTCCCTTTCCTACCTGCTCTTTGACTAAAAGCTGATTTGGGCGCCATCCCACTCAGGTCACGCTTGCCCCATTATACAAGGGGTCGGTAAAGTCGATCCCACACAGGCACCTGCGGAAGAGCTGATGACTCAGAAGCTGGATCTCAAGCTCCTGCTAAATCAATACTTTCTGCAGCAGTGTGGCTATTGACTCAAGTTCATTGCCATAAACACCGTTTGTCATCCTTCCAGAGGGAAGAGTTCCATAACCAGCCTAAGGACTGCCTCACTTCTGCAATTAGTCATTCCCAGTTAATTGCAGTGAATGGCTCATTATCTTGGCCTTCCCAGACCTTCGTCATTCCTGAGAAGCAGTGCAGTGTGGAAATGAGGCCACACTAGCAGGCTTAGTATTATGACAGCTCTTTTATTGTCACATTTGTTAGGCAGGTGCCATGTGCTGACTTTGGTGCAGAACTTTGAAATGGCATGGATTCTGCCCTTAACGAGTGAACACATTAAGGTTTAATAATCTTTTACCAAAGAGCGATTCTTTCCTAGCTAAAGGACGATATGTTGCTCAGAAGCAAATTATACTTTATTTATACCTCTCCAACTCTTTCAGATTTCATAGAGCAAGATTCAAAGGATCCATTTTACCCTGATGGTATCACTTAGGATGCTAACAAGAAAAGAGGGAGTCCAGTGGAGGAAAATCCTTCTGCTAACATGCTGTATTATTGGTAACGAGTGTAAAGCATCGTGTTGGTGATGGATTCCATCCTTCAGTGTGTGAAGAGCCTAACTCACTCTAACTAAGACAGCACATTTCTAGCAGCCAAGATGACACACTCAAGGCAAGTCGCTGCCAGTTGACTGGCCTTCCTGGCTGCGTGGTCCCTGCACCCTGTGTTTATTGGAGAGGGTGAGGTCCCTTATCTTTGAATAACGTCCAATTGTATCCAGAATCACGCCTGCTTCCAGGAAGGCTGTGGGGTCACTGAAGTTACAGGAATAGGTCCTCATGCCTCAGTCATGTGAATAAATAGCCCTTTAGTCTTTCACAGGCTCATCAATCACCAGTGCTCTACCCCTGAGCAACTGGGCCCTTGATGATGCATCTTGGCTCACAAACTGTTTTTTTTTTTGTTTGATTCTAGCTCTAGGACAGCCCCAGTTGTTTCTTAATTTCCTCACTAATGCAGCCCTTTTCTCTTATTACTCTATTCTGGCCTTTGCTTAAAAAGAGAGGAATAATATTTGATTGCCAATAAATCTTTTAGTGGGCAGAGCTATTCATGTGCAACACATTTTTACGTGAAAGTCTTGTTCTGGAGACTAGAGATGTTTAAGAGTTGGTGCTTAGACTGCTAAGGTAACCCTCTGTGTCAAGAAGTAGCCTGCCTGGTGAGGAAGTTAGAAAATAGCATTCATGAAGGAGCTTAGATGTAGTGTTGCCATCTTTGCCAAGATTAATAAGGCCGAGAGTCTCCCAAGAGCCTCAGGAAGAATTGGTGGGTAGAGGGGAGAAGCCCTGTCCTCAGAGTCCCCATGGAGAAAAAAATAAGGAGTCAAAATGAAAAGCTGCTGGAATGGATACATTAGCTGATATTGAAATCACCAAGGTGGCTGAGAAATCCGCTAATAGCACTGAGCAAGGCTCAGGGGTGGAACTGATTTAGGGAGTTCAGGAAATCCTGCACCTGGCTGGCTGCAGTAAACTCTACGGTCATTATGAAGAAGTAGTTAAGCCCCCTTGTTCCTCATACATTTATTTTCCTTGATCCTATTTAGTTCTTTCTTCAATTTGCTAAGACACAGGTGTACAGTAATCTCAGCAGCCCATGAATATTTGAAAACTAAACTTTCTTTCAAAGACATTTAAACTCCCAAATTACTGCCTCAAATTTGCATTGTCTGATCAGTTAAGTTCAAGGAAGTGTTTGGCATTGCTTCAACTTAGAGAATAAAGGTAGA
>PVKM010050549.1:0-10669 GCA_004027735.1 Carollia perspicillata
CTGCTGTTTTCCTTTAGCAATTTACCGTCCCCCTCACTAGACTATAAGCTCCACAGGGAAACTGCCTGTTTTGGTTACTGCTGTATCTGCAGTGCTAGGAACAGGGCCTAGTGCTCAAAAAACATCAGTTGAATAAATAGGTTATTTATATAAGAATAAGTACAAATAGCAATAGTAATCAAATCCACACAGATCTGTAGTAATAAAGGCAATTAAGGCTCATGAAGGGATCATTTTATACCTAATAAATTAGCATTAAAAAGTATAGTATCCAAAGCTGTGCAATACGTAGCAAGCGCCCTAAAAATGTAAGTATCTTTTGACCAGCGATGCTTCTAGAATCCCATTCCTTAGAAAGCTTACTGGAAACCAGCAACAATGTTCATTGGATTATTTTCTTTCCTATCAATATGTCTTTCACTGACTTTTTATTGCATTATGTATCCATAGCCATACACTAACCAGAGATCAAAAATTACTTGCTTATCTCATAACTTTAAAAATGTATAAAAAGTGGTGACCAACACTTTCACACTGAGCAGAGCACATATAAAGGTGTAGAACACTTTTTTTCACAGAAAATCAGTAATAACATCTGAAAGAGACATTTCAGTTGTGAAGGGGATTAGAAACCAGATAATAAAGATTAAGTTTTTAAAGGAGAATAAGATTGAATAGGCAGTTGATGCAGATTACAAACTTTGAAATAAGAATGAAAATATAGAAAATGTAACATTACTGGTAATAAAACACAGCTGAAGTAATTTTCATTGGTCTTTAAATGAAGACCCTAAAGCACCAATACAATGCAGAGGAAGAGAAATATTAAGTTACCCGAGAAAGGAAGCTATAGATACTGGTTATGGCTACGACAGACTCATGCCAGAGAACAAAGAGAATAAAGCAGAGTGAGAGAGAAAAAGGAAACAATCACCAATATTTACTTCCTTTCTGGGGTGTCCCAGGCAGTGTAGCACTCATTTACCCCACAGTGTCACCAAGGCAAAAACACACCACACTGGGGAGGAGGCGTGGCACCAATCATGGGAGACTTTCGAGAGAACACACATCGAACATGCAGATCTCCCCAAGACATCCAGAGATCTCTGGCATGACTTCCTCCCCAGTGGCACACTCAAGTAACAAGACTGACACTTTACCTACAGAGGTGCCCCTGGAAGGTCTTATGCATCAGGCTCAGTCCTCCTCACTCCAGCTGAGAAATCACATCTGGTTTGGAAAGGTGATGCCCTGCTCAGGAGGAAAGACACTACACTTGTGTTCTGAACTGAGTATAAAAGCCACTTCCAGCACAAGTCCTTATCCCTTCCCCTTCAGGGCTTCTGAATCAAAGAGAGGTGGGCTACTGCATTTCCCATTTTCCAATTCTCTACAGAAAAAAGACCTTTCACCTGGAAAGAGAGGACACCAAGCAGCTACCCTAAAACAATGCCCCACAGTACACAGGATTTCCAGTCCAAATGCATGAATCTCCCAGGTTGTACAAGAGGTCGATAGGGTGGGGGAAGGTGAGGTACAGGGGGAAGTCCTCACCCAGCAAGAGCACATTCCTGTAGTTCTCCAGTGTCCTGTTCCCACACAACCTCCTTGGAGCGCAGGCTAGATGAATCCACTCTTCCCAGGTGAAATCCACACACATCCTTGAGTGTCGCTGACTCCTGAAACTATAAAGACCTGCTCAATACAGGATTATGCCAAGAAAACCCTCTGAGTAAGTGAAAACAACCAGCCTGGGAAGGGACAGGATGGAGATCTGCATAAGAAAAAGCATGTCATTCTCCAAAAGAAAGTAAACATCTGCAACATTATGAGGACAAAGAGCTCTGGCACATAAGGACAAGGAGCAGAGGTACAAGGAGCCATGCGGACAGCACTGAGGCCACTCCAGTCACCACTGTCCTGATTGCCTCCCACCCACCCCATGGGAGGAGGGGTTCCCACCCTAGACAGCACAGGATGCCTGAGCACCTGGGCAGAAGACTCCCAATAGCCCAAGAAGGAAGATACTACACACCGCAAAGATGCGCTCGGGAGCCATGAATCAGCAGGGAGGTGGAAGGCAGGCTTGACAATGACAAGAGGTTGAGGTGACCTTTGGTTACCAGAAGAAGACACGATTACTGGGACAATTTCATGGGTTGGGAAATGAAACCCATTAGGTTGAGGACTGGGAGTGTAATAGAAGTTAAAATGTAATAGAAGTTAAAGCTGGCACTCTGTTCCGGACCTCTGATAACTCCCTGCTGGCCCCCAGGCTCCAGACGACCACCTGTTAACTAGTTGACTCTTTGTCTCCGACTCAGTTAATCTCTTACTATCTCTTTGTCCTGGGTCCCAGATAATTTCCGCCCTCTGCTTCTGTGTCCTTGGCTCCCACTCTCCTGCTCCCTGCTTGTGCCACGTGACCCCTCCTCTCCCCACTTTGATACAAAGGTATTTAACCACCCGCCTGACCCCTCCTCAGCGCCCAGAATTTGGAGACTGTCTCCTCTGGGTCCTCATGTGTTAATAAAGTGCTCACTCCGTTGACCCCACGTCGTGTCAGAGTCCGTTTTTCCGCAACAGGAGAAGTGCCCCTGATGGGGCCAACAGGAACACTAGCTGGGTGGGGAGCCTTGCAGCTGGAGGGGGTGTATTCGGCAAGAGCAGGGGAACTCCTGGTAGGTCTCTGGAGCCCAGCAAGGCTCAAAGATGCCAAGACAGCACATGGAACTTCAGGCCTCACAACAGAGGTGGGAATCCCGGTTACTAGGGAAAAGCATGCAAACAGGACAAATCTGCACAGGTTGGTCTATGAGAGAACCAATAAAACCCAGCTTGACTCGAATGGCATTTCAGATTTATATGCCCATTTCAACCTAGTTCTCTAGCCCTTAGGCTCAGAAATAAAACACCATAAGCATCCATAAGCATTCAGTATCCGTTTACCAAGTGTGATGGTTAATTTTAGGACCACTTGATGGGGCTATGGTGTGCCCAGGTAGCTGGTAAAGCAGTACTTGTGGCTGTTTCTGTGAGGAGCTCAACTTCAAATGGGCAGCCCGAGGAAAGATGATCAGTCCTCATCAGAGACAGTGGACCCAAAGAGGACAAAAAGAAGGGGAAGGGTGCATTTTCTCCACTTGTGTGGACACGGCCACATCTGCTGCCTCAGGCACCAATGCCCCCAGTTCGTGAGCCTTCAGGCTCAGACCAGGACTTACGCCATGGGTCCCTGGGACCACAGGCCTCCGGGTTTACAGTGGAACTACAGCACTGGCTCTCGGGAATCTGTGGATGGCAGATCATGGGGACTTTTCAGCCTCCGTAACTGCATGAGCCAACTCCTCATAACCTCTTTCCACATAGTCACACATATTCTATAGGCTCTGTTTCTATGGAGAACCCTGACTAATACAAGGAGGAACAAGTCATTTTATAGATGAAGAATCTGATCAAGGTTATACAATCTCTCCAAGGCCACCTGACTTCCAGTGCTTGTAAGATGAGAAGGCGGCCAAGAGAAGAACGCTAGCACCCCCAGCAAGCAAGAGAGTGAGAGCCAGACCTGAAGGGAGATTCAGGATCGACAGGCGAGGAAAGAAAGTTTCAAAGAGAGGGAGTGGTCAACACTCTCAGATGCTGGAGTGGGTCGAACGGCATGACGACTTAAAGGAGAGCTGCTGACTTGAAAATGAGCTAACTGCAGCCAAGTGGGGAAGGCAGGAGTCACCCTGTAGTGGATAAAAGAATAAATGGAAGGTTAGAAATTAGAAGCAGCCAGGTGTGAAAAAGCGGAGAAACAAGACTTCAGAAAATAAGAAACAAGTAACAGAAATAAAGTAATAGAGAAGGTCTTCGTTTACTGACAGAGAGTACTGCAATATGTAAATGGCAAAGGGGAGAAGCGCAGTGAGGAGAAAGAACGAGAGAGACGAGAGATGGGATGAAACCAACTCCGACCTGTGCAGCTTACATCCTACTGGCTACGAACTCCAGGGACAATGTCAGCACCCAGGCACAAGGTTTGTTATCTTTCTTGCCACCTCATTGTTTTCTCTGAATATTTATTTAAACAACAGATCAAAAAAAAAAAAGTTAAAACCTACTGATAAATATTATCAAGAAAAGTAAAGGTAGCTACTACAGTGGATATAAATACATGTCAGAATTTCCACTTTAAGAAGGAAAAAAGAAACCAAGAAAAATCATCAGTTCAACAAATGTAAAGGAAGAAGTAGAAGGTGAGATGAAGAAAATCAGAGAGACTAAGCACTGCTAAGATTGTCACTTGAAATGCAGAGTACCCTAGGCTGCAATCCCTCCTTTGCTCAAATGAACACCCTATTTGTTATTATAGCCTAAACGTATTATGTTACCAAAAAGAACCAAGAAAGCATAATAACCAGAAACATTAAGTAAACACAAAAAATCCTCATACATAAATGGGTTGGCTTTCTATATTAGAAGACAAAAACTCTAAAATTGGTTGAAAATCCAGTTCTATGGCATGTGTAAGGGACAGATCTAAAACACAAACCAAAAAGTTAAAATAGAAGGTGGGGGGGGAGCAGTTAAGACAACATATAGCAGGCAACTGCAAATGAAAAATAGGCAAGGAGAACACAGAATAATCAGATAAGGCAGAATATATGTGGAAACAAAAAGGAACCCCTAGTTTGTGAGAAGATACAGACCAGAAATATAGCATTCTCTCTCCAAAAATTAATCCACTTTTTTCAATCAACTGCCTTGTTAGCCAAATATAACAGGCAAGATTAAAAGCCCAAATTCAGACTCAAATGGAATGTCTTTCTCACTTCCTCAGACTCTCATGCTGAGTGCAAAGCCCCTAGAGGCCCTGAAGCTTGTCTCTTACGGACCCTGACCTGTCCTGCGGGCCCGTGCTGGCCATGGGCTCAGGAGCACTGGTTTAGGGAAGCACAAAAAGGCACCTTAAAGGCTAAAGTGAAACCTGACAATATCATTCAAAAAATATGTTGTTAATCTTTTATTGTTCTTAAAATGTGTCTGTTGTTGATCCACCAAGGCAGTTTTTCCTTTTCTCCTTTCCACATGGTCTGCGTCATGTTCTCCCAGCTCTACATGAAGCCCAGGTGACTCATGGTGCTTTAAAAAAAAAAAGCAGCTTCGTGACTTTACCTCATTCATGTAACCTAAAAACACAGACCTTTGGACAATGTTATTCTTTAAAAAAAGAGTATCAATGAAATGAATAGGGATACTTTAAATGATGTAAGTATAATTTATAAAGATACAAGTGTGTAGTCTGAGGCACCACAGCAGCAAAATGTCTTCAGATAGAATTCTTAGCAATCTATTTTTTTTCTTTTTTTGCAAAATCCCAATCATGGTTAAATAACAATCACAACAGAAACAACAAAAAAATGAAACATGGGAAAATACACTTAATAGGAGTATGTACGATCCTTATGATAAAAGTTAATAGAAGCCATAATGAAGATCTCAGTAACATGAAGAATAATTTTTTACTCAGTAGGAAGAATAAACATTGTAAAGATGGTACTCTTCCTCAAATTAACACAGACTTAATGGAACGCAAATCAAAACTGCATATTTTTGTTTTTAACTGTTACTTTTAGAACTTGATAAAGTTAATAAAGTTTGACAGTTAATAAAATTCAACTGTAAGAATAAATGTGTAAGAACAGTACAGTAAACAAAATTTTGAAGAGAAAAACAAAAGGAGATTTGCTTTGTGAAATGAGAAAATGAATTCTAAACAAAGAGAGTAGCCATGGTACTACGGCAGAAACAGATGCCGCTCCAGCTCTGCCCTCTGCCAGGCTGACTGGTCCCCACCCATCAGGTCACCCTTGACCACACCACCCTGCTGTGTGGCCAGCACAGCTGACCCATGCCTTCAGTAAAGTCTCCTCTTCATTGCTGCCTCCCCCTTCCAGGAGACCTAGAAGAGAGGGGCCTCCCCTGGCTCATTCACTGCTATCTTTCCAGCATCCAAAACGATGCCAAGCAGGTGCTAGATATCTGTTTAATGAAAGGGTGGAGGGTGAATGCCTCACCTCACTAGGTTAAAGTTAGGTTCCAACCTCACATCATGTACAGTGAGTTCCAGCTAGCAAGGATCTAAATGTAAAATGATAAAACACATAGAAAGCACTGGAATATATTTATATGTAATCTTAGGGTGGAGAAAGACTTTCACACAAGATTCCAAAGCCAAAGAGAGAAAAAGGAAAGTTTAACTGAATGAAACTTCAAACCTTATTTGTAGCAGGAGATGTTACAAACAAATTTAAAAGAAAAATGACAGGGAACAATATTGGCAATTTATGGCAAAGGATTAATACCCATATTATAGAAAAGACTTTTTTTTACAAATAAACAACCCAATACAAAAATGGGCAAAAGATGTAAGACAGGTTATTTAAAAGAAGTAGAAACTGTACATCCATAGTTATTTCCAGGGTTTGAGGTTTAGAAGTATATTTTATATCTTTAAAAATATGTTTACAACTATATGCCTAATATTTATATTCAGAGAAAGAAGATATTTGCTCTGGCCAGTGTGGCTCAGTTGGAGCGGCATCTGGTAGACCTAAGGGTCATGACTGGATCCCGTCTGGGCACATATGAGCAGGCAACCAATCACCCTTTCTCACTCTCTCCCTTTCTCTAAAAGCAATGAAAACATGTCCTCAGGTGAGAAATAAATATATAACTCATAGGCAAATACTTGAACAATTCATAGTCACATCACCAGTTAATAACTAGGAGGAAAGATAAGGAAAGGAAAACAGCCCTGATGTTGCACCAATGCATCCCGGATCAATCACCGTGCTCTTCAGAAGTGTCAAGGTACCCTGGCTGGGTGGCTCAGTCGGTTGGAGCGCAGTCCCACACACCAAAAAGACCTCGGGTCTGCTCCCAAGTCAGGGTACATACCTAGGGTGCAGGTTTGACCCTGGTCATGGCACATGCAGGAGGCAACCAATGGATGTTTCTTTCTGTCTCTCTCTCTAAAATCAATAAACGAACACATCCTCTGGTGAGGATTACAAAAAAAAGGGTTAAAGTCATCAATGACAAAGACTGAGGAACTGTTCCAGATTAACGGAGACTGAAGAGACACGACAGCTAAATGTCAGTTGTGATCAGGATTAGACCCTAACTGGATAAAGGATGTTTTTGGCAAAATATGAGTAAGACTCACAGATTAGGTAACAGTGCTGTATCACGGTAAGTTTCATCATTCTGGTCATTGTATTTTGGTTATGTAAAACAAGGGCCTTGTTTTTAGAACACAGTGAAGTACGTATTCGGAAATCAAACCAGTGGCTGCCTGAATGTGGGGCATGGACTGGAAGGGGCTGAGCGCCCCTTCTGGGGTAACGAAAATGTTCCACATCTCCACTGGCGCAGTACATATATTTGTCAAAACTCAATGAAGTATAAGCTCAAAATGGGTTATTTTATATGAATCATACCTGAAATAAAGCCGATTTAAAAACTTCATTAACACTATTTTAACTAAGTAAAATAAAAACAAGGCTAGTGACAATGAAACTATAACCTTCATCAACCAAAATCTTCCAAATGCTCCCTCTCTTCTAGAAACTTCCTTTCTCTAACACCCATTTTTATGAGTTATGTTGCCTTTTATAACTGAGCTTGATGATATCAGAGACAGAAAGTATTACAAACAGAAATCAATCACATCAGTTAATACTTGTCTTCAAGAAGCCTTCTTAAAACCGGCTCCTGCAGTGAATAAACAAACAGCACATGTAAGAGAAGCCTCACGCATGATCTCATGAGTACAGGGAAGACCGTGAGTCCCTCAGGACTGCAGACACAGTGAAGTCAGCCTTACCTTAAAAAAAAAAAACACCATTAAATAAAACGTAGGATCTCCTGGGCCAAGACCCCCTGATGTCTGAGTCCCTTTTGCAGAGAAGCAATAACTCCAGGTTCTAGTAAAAACTAGCAGTTTTTATTTTAAAGCAATCAGGGCAGAACAATTGAAAGCTCCTCTCCTCACTCACTGCCTTTGCTCCATGATTTCCTCCAGTGAATGGACGCTGCTTCTCCCCGGAAAAGTTCTATGCCAACTCCCTTATCAAAACTCCTGCCACTCCATGCCTACTACCTCACCAACATACCAATTCCTCCTTTCCGGCACTTGACCCCAAACTGTGCATCTGACTCCTCACTACCAGTCAAGGCTACGTTCCACTCCACCTCTAAACTCTAAACACCGAGCTCTTGGCTGCAGTGGTGCTAAGGGTGCCTCCACCCATCTATTGCTTCAACATCCTAGGAACCACGCCAGGAACTCTTTACTTACGTTACTTCATCTGAACTTTCAAAAAATGTATGAAGTAGGTATTAGTAAATGGAAGACATCATGTGAAATTCTTATCAATGTCAAACATATAGCAAATACTCAGTTAATCTGTTATTTCCATCATCACCATGACGAACTAATGCTTCAAGGAACTCAAGTCACTTGCCCAAGAAAATGCAGTTACTAAATGGTAAATTCAGGATTGAAACTTGGGCCATTGTGACTGCATTACAGCATATCCTCTCCCATTACCCCTACTCAACCCTAGGACTTCTCCTGGCTACCACACTGATCCTTCCTTCCCCACGTCTTGGAACACTGACATGCTGTGTACCAACCACACCTGTTCTTACAATCAGATTCACATGCAGTCACCATGACTGCACCTGATAGAGATGTGACCTTTTGTTTTCCCAGAGAGGCCCTAGCCCTGCAAGTACCAGGACCATCTCTCGTCCAATGTTTGTTCCTTATCTGACACTTGAACAGCACCAAGAGCTCAACTGACCAGATGAATGAGGAAGTGACAGCTGAGAACAGAGCTGAGAGAAACTGAGGGGAGCTTTGTGGAAAATACCCCACACTCAGAGATCACAACAGCCCTGTCTTGCAGCAAAGCCCACCTACAGTACAGAGTTGAGGAAAGAGGGAGAGGTCAGAGACTGACAAATGAACTCACCTGAGCTCCCCATGGTAGCAGCCCAGCAGCCATTGCCTTCTCCTTCCTTCCTGTGGGGTCCTTCCTAAGGGATGGGCAGCAGGAGGAGGCAGAGCTGACGAAAGGAAAAGCCATGAGAAAGGAGACTTTCTCAACAACCAAAATAAAATACCTACAGATAAGGACTTCCGGCCAAGATGGAGGTGTAGATGGAAACACTGTGCCTCCTCGCACAACCAAAATTAAAGACAACAAATATTTACAAACAATAACACAACCAAAACAGAAAATTGAACTGCAGAAGTCCAACAACCATTCAACCAGACCAGTAAGAGGGGCAGAGTCAGCAGTCGGGGGAGAGGGAAAGCGGCAGGAAAAGGCAGTGGCTGCCAGACCAGGAGCGCAGACGGTGCTGGCACCCTGTTCACAGACCCCAGACTCAAGGAGCAAACGGGCAGGGCAGTTAGCCTAGCCGTTGGTGGTCACACATTCAAGCACAGATAAACTAGTCAAGAACTGGCAGTGAGACGGACCGTGCAGCCCAGGGCCCCAGCGGCAGGAAATAAAGCCTAAAAACACCGATTGAACAGGTGCCGGGAGAGACTCCCAGCCTCACAGGAGAGGTCACTGGGGAGACCCGCAAGGTTCCGGAGCATGCATAGGCCCTCCCACCTGGGAACCAGCGCCAGGGGGGCCCAGTTTGCTTATGGGAAGCAGCAGAGGGGACGCAAATCCGAGAGCTCAGAACAGGCACCATTGTTCCCTCTCTGACTCCGCCTCCACGGGCAGCGTGACAACCTTACACCTAGGTTGCCCCGCCCTTGTAAATGCCTAAGGCGCCATCACCCGTATGTAACAAGCACCACCTGACCAAATATGACTCAAACAGAAGAATAGCTCAGAGCCCCAAAGCCAATACTTTTAAGCAAGCAAGAGACAGCCGACCTATCAGATGCACAGTTCAAAGCACTGCTAATCAGGATGCTAACAGAATTGGTTGATTTTGGTCGCAAATTAGATGAACAAATGAAGGCATTAATAAGTGAAATGAAGGAAAATGAACAGGGAACCAGTAGTGATGGGAAGAAAACTGAGACTCAAATCAATGGGTGGACCAGAAGGAAGAAAGAAACAACCAAACAGAAAAGAATGAAGAAACAAGAATTCAAAAAAATGAGGAGAGGCTTAGGAACCTCTAGGACATCTTTAAACGTTCCAACATCCACATTATAGGAGTACCAGAAGGGGAAGAGGAAGAGCAACAAGGGGAAAACTTATCTGAACAAATAATAAAGGAGAACTTCCCCAATCTGGCAAAGGAAATAGACTTCCAGGAGGTCCAGGAAGCTCAGAGAGCCCCAAAGAAGGTGGATCCAAGGAGGAACACACCAAGGCACATCATAATTACATTAGCCAAGATTAAAATGAAGGAGAGAATTCTACAAGCAGCAAGAGATAAGGAGACAGTTACCTACAAAGGAGTTCCCATCAGACTGTCAGCTGATTTCTCAAAAGAGACCTTACAGGCAAGAAGGGGCTGGAAAGAAGTATTCCAAGTCATGAAACACAAGGACCTACATCCAAGACTGCTCTATCCAGCAAAACTTTCATTTAGAATGGAAGGGCAGATAAAGTGCTTCTCAGATAAGATCAAGTTCAAG
>PVKM010050550.1:0-10686 GCA_004027735.1 Carollia perspicillata
AAAAAAAAAAAAAGAAAAAAATTTTTGGTTTTATTTATTTATCTTTGGAGGGGAAGGGAAGGAGAGAGGGAGAGAAATATCAATGTGTGGTTGCCTCTCGTGCATCCCCTGCTGGTAACTGGCCTGTAACCCAGGCATGTGCCCTGACTGGGAATCGAACCATGATCCTTTGGTTCACAGGCCTGCACTTAATCCACTGAGCTACACCAGCCAGGGCAAGGAGTTCTTTTTTTAACATCTGTGTGTCATTAGCCTATAAAACATTTAACTATAAATGAAATTACTGGCAGAATCCATATTCATCACTCATCACAACAATACTCCCATGGTAAACATGGCAACATTTCCATGTACTATATCCCCATAAAAGTAAATAACATTATATCTTTTTTCCAAGAATCATCTTACCAACTGGGCTTCTGGTGATCTGTTCATATGCTGGTTATATTTCACCTTCAACAATTCATATGCCATAAACTGAAGGGCACCATGTGATGTTCCAAACAGCCCAGGAACAAACCCCTAAAATGAAACAAACAAACAAAAAGCTAAACTAAGTAAGCAAATTCCCAAAGGACCAGTTTCCAGGGAGAGGGGAACAGAATGGGTGACCTCAACGTGTGACTCGACAAATGTGAAATGGACAAAGTTTTAGACAATTCTTACCCCCACTGTGTCATGATAATACATCTCATGGTAATGGGGATACACAGGTAAAGTACAGTTCCAACACTGTAAACCAGATTCCAGTTTTCATTAGTTTGTTTCTTGCCTAAGTTTGACTTCTTTTTATGACTGACTCGTACGTCACTCAGAACTTGGACGGTAGAGCCAAGGAAAATCACAACCGTCAGTGATGATTAAAAATGTACTGATAATAACTCATTACCTTATACAATCCACGCACACCTTCATACTTATATATTTTCCAAAGGGTATCAAACATCCCTTTATATTGCCGCTGTGGGGCGTTAACAACACCATCATACTGCAACATAAGGCGGGTTTTTGCCACCCAGAATGGGTTTGTGATGCACAGCGTCATGGCTCCTGAAAGCAGATTGAAACATGATTAGTCAGCATGCTGGTACTTTTTCACTTATGACAATGCAAATTAAGAAAAGTCCATTTATATAAAGAATGGGGATGCCCAAGGGGCTGTATTTGCAATAGGGGCATGTGGTCTCTGACAGACTTAGGGCTACAAAGTTTTGGGTGGTTATAAAAAGTTCCTTCTGCAGTTAGTGCGAGGTAAATTAAAAAGGAAATGGGAATGTGAGACACATTCCCTCTGAGGTGAGAGGATAAAGATGTCCTAGCTCCTGAACAATGTGACCTGGCGTAAGAGAACAGACGACAAACAGGAAGCAGACTCTGATAAGCAAATACAGATACTTAGGAGCAGGACGCACTATCACCCAGAACGGTGGGAGGTTAGGGGGAGGGGACCAGGAATCCAGCACCTCAATAATGTGTGGGTGTGTACACATATATTCACCTCCACTTTACCACAATCTTGCTCAAGTCCATTCAAAGTAGCTACTATTCCCAAATTAAAGAACTATGCAATGTAATAAGTATTATTTTATATTCTTTACAGGAAGTGACGATTTTGTTTAAAAAAAAAAAACAAAACAAAAAGCAAAACCCAAAACCTATATCTGGGTAAGTTTCTTATTTGCTGAGTTTTCTAAGTAGTCTTTTATTCAACAAATATTTATTGTTCTTGTGTGATTCAGATCTCTATTAGCAGCTAGGTATTCAAAAATGAGCAAGGTAGTTTTTGCCTTAAAAATCAACATTAAAAAAGTAAAGCACACAAAATATCAAAGTAAAAAACTTTATTTCTTTTTTATTTTAATTTTTTTGGGAGAAACATCGATGCGAGAGAGAAACATCCATCAGTTGCCTCTTGCACACGCCCTGACCAGGGACCGAACCCGCAGCCCAGGCATGTGCCCTGACCTGCAGTAGAACTGGTGACCTCCCACTCTGTGAAGCAATGCCCATCCAACTGAGCCATACTGGTCAGGGCTCAAAGTAGGAATTTTAAAGACTTATGGGTCTTACTTTGTTTTCCCCTTCTGAATATTATACACATGAGGCAATTACACAAGACTACTAAATTGTGCTCATATAATTTGAAAACTGAAATTATACTTTAATTGAATAATCACTATACTGAATCATTTTAAACTATTAGAGATTTATAACTTCCCTGAATTTTATTACCCCGTAGAAAGTAAAATTCTTGAAATACATCCAGAGAAATCAATAAGAATACCTACTCTTCAAAGAAAGTTCACGTGATCACTGATTAGTATAGTTAGATAAGCATATGTAAGCTCTGGTGCTCAAAGGAAAAAAGGCAAATAAAATAGAAAACAAAAGTCAAAATTTGACATTTTAAATTTCACACACTGTCTTACCAGCTTGGGCAGCTGAGACAAGGTATTCTGTTGCCTCTAACCGTTCAGCTCTTCCTTCTGTCTTATATGATTTGATGGCATTGTAACTAAAACAGTAAAACATGAGCAATTTAATAAATATTTGAGTAGGTGTTATTAAGCAGTAAAGTCTGTTTTAAAGTGGTGTGTAACTTAACAATAATGCCTCCAAAGTAAAAGTCAATGCATAATGCAGCCACGAAATAAGACCTTTTTCAAGAATGGATGCACTGGCATGGTTCACTGTTAAGATTATACCTTTCCTCCCCCCAAATATATATGGCTAGCAATACATATGTGAAATACTTTAACCACACACTCAACAATTAATAAAAACAACAGGGAAAACCATGAGGTGGGGAGGTGCAGTGGAGGGCCAGAAGGCGGGGAGGGGAGGCACCTAACAAATACATGCTTAACATCTGCGTTCGGGTATTATGGTTGGCGATTATAGTAGATAAAAAGATAAAATCTCTGTAGATCCTTCTTAACAGACTAAGGACCATAGGCAGCCAACAAATAACCACAATAAAGGATAACAAAGACAGTATCATAAAAGACTGAGACACTATGACTGATCACGGAAGGCTCTGTGTAGGAAGTGGCACTGCCTGAGTACAGAGAGGCAGGTACAGTCACGATAGGGAAACAGATGAGCATAAGCAGAAGTTATACTAAGGATGAATGGGAAGGCAGGAAAAATGGAGCCACACTTGCGTGGCAGACTGGCATTTAGGCTTTATTTGGCAGAAAACAGAAAACCACTAATGTATTCCTGAGTGAGGAGTCAAATCAGCCTATTTTCTCTACCTCCAATCTCTACTTTCTCTTGAAAGAAGATTTCAGGTCAATAAATCTTCCCAAACTTTGCGAACACCATTCTAACGTGAAATAAATATACTGTTTTATTATAAAAAATTTTCAACACATGAACCTTATATGGCTTGTTCTTAGACACTGTCTTTGGAAAACCTACACAATTCTGGAATTCATTAATAGCATGAATCTTATACATATGGTTTCACCCTTCTAAGTGTATCTTAGAACTGAAAAAAAACCCCTACACGATACTAAAGCGGAATTTTATTTTCCTTTCACTTAAAGCAGCACATGCTCCTCTACCGCAGTAGGTGAGGCCTTCTCCCCATGCTCTCGTGCTCTCAGCAGGTTGAATGCGCATGCCATATCCACTTTCTGTGGCTTCTGCAGTAAGCATGCAATAGCAGTTATTTCTAATGGTGATGATATGTTATAAGTTAAGGATAAAGGAAATGAAGGAACTAAGATGATGATGAAGCAGGTCAAATTAAGAGATAAGAAGAACCATGTCTCAAACTCTTTCAGCTACAAACTGGCTTCTGTTTTATTTCCAGGAGGGATTTTCCTGGGGTACATGATGTCATAAGAACCCAAGATCTGTTCTCTTCTGCTTTTCCAACTTCATTATGAATCAAATGTATTTTGGTAAGCCATTTTTCTGAATTCATTTCACAGAAATGGCTTCCATAAGAGTGCTTCTCCAGTCCATCCCTTTGCCTTCTTCCTATTAAGAACTTTCTGCCAGACCAAATGCCTCTGGTAATACCTAACAAAAGGAAATAAGCCATTTTGTGCTTTCTGACCCTTTCAATTCAGAGAAACTGACCAAATGACTCACCTTGTATTATTAACTCATAAGTTAAAAATCACTAAAAACAAAAATTGCTCTTACTTAATGCTGGAAGATCTCCTAGATCTACTCACAAGAAAAAGTAGAGTCCCCAGGATAAACCTGCACCCCACACATTTGGGGTTACTCCTTGGTAAAGTCCCCGTAGTCCGTCAAGTTTCCAAATGGTAGTCAAGCAATGCAGAATTCCTTTGTATTTTGGTCTCAGTTCCAATCCATCACTCACTGCAATAAAAGATACACAGAGTCAGGTGAGAGCAAAATTAAGCTCTGAATCACGTATAAACATAGATATACAATCATGTGAAGAAAGTAAATTCAGGAGAAAAACATTTAGGTAGAAGTTATTTTCCAGGATTGTTTTAAAATAAACACATTTGTGAATTTATTGAAGTTTTTATTGAGGGCATACTGAGCACTCAAGTAATATTGAAGGAAGCATTGGATAAGCAGCCCTTAAATATCCAAAAGCCCCTTAAGTAAGTTTCAACACAAGTTTTGTTTTTGTTATAGATATCCAAGATTAACGATTCAAATAATCAACAATATTGCTCAAAAAGTAAACTTACTATACTTCAGTAGCTCCTGTCATTGTTTACCTCCTAAAACACTCTTCTTCAGGCTAGTTTCACACCCCACTCTCTTGATTTTCCTCTTATTTCCTCATCCTTGTTTCCTCTTTGGTCACTATATTTCCTCTGCAGCCTCCTAGTCTGCCCATCTTTCAAATGCTGATTTCAATGGGCATACTCTCTTAATTACGAAGTACCTTGAACTGCTGTCCCTGTGTTAGTTTCTGCATCTCTGGTCCCGATCTCATTCCTAACGCCCAGACCTGGCTTCTGTTTTCACATGGCATAAAAGTTGTGTCAATCTGGCAGCCTCTTAAATTTCTGGAATCATTTTCATTTCCACCCTTTAGCATTTTACCATTTAGCTATATCAAACTACCCACTATGATTTCAAACTAATTGCATATGCTATAGAGTTGGATTTACTAGGTTTGAATCCCAATTCCAACACTTACCATGTGACCCTAAGTTATTGATTATTCCATGACTGAGTTTTCTCAGCCATAAAACTAGAAAAATAGAACTTAACTCTAGAACTTACAAAGGATTACATATAAAGCCCTTAAAATTCTCCCTGGCATACAGCAATCATTCAACAAGTGTTCAGTTTATTTATGATACTGGCTCTTGCAATAATATATACCAAAACTCAACTGTATGCTATTCTTGTTACTGGACTCTGCATTTTGGTTCCTTGGCTAATCTGTGGATGATTAGATTTTCAGGTTATTTTAGAAAATCATTATTTTTATACCTCATTTACATTCTTCTTTGTTGAAACTCTCTCATCATTCCTGACAATTTAAAACTACAGTCCACCCTCTGCGCCCACAGATTCAACCAACAAGGATCAAAAATATTTAAGAAAAAAAGTTATGTTGCTGACTGTACTATGTAATTAGGCCTATGATGGCTGCATCTGTACTGAAGGTGTACAGACTTTTTTCCCATGGTCATTATTCCTTAAATAATACAGCACAACTATTTACATAGCACTTCCCCTGTATTGATATTAGATATTATCACTAATCTAGAGATGATTTAAAGTATATAGGAGGCTGTGTAAGTTACATGCAAATACATCATTTTACATGAGGGATGTGAGCATCTGGGGATTCTGGTACCCACAGGGGGATCCTGGAACCCGTCCCCTGCAGATACCATGGGAAGACTGTGTGTTTTCAAGTTAGAAGAGGTCTCAACAATCACCTTATCCAACCTTTCTACCCAACACAAGAATATCTTCTAACCTCTGTCATCCAGCCACTGAACTACTTCTAGTCATCATGGTTTCATTTCCGGGCACCATACTTTGCCAGGCCAAAATCGGCCTCCCTGTAATTTCCATCCAACTTCTGCCTGCCCTTTAGATAAACATACAATAAGGCAGCTCCTTTTCCTACATGTCAGTTCTCTAAATACTTCGGTTCCATCCTCTATACCCCCACCCTCCCGCCAAGCTGAACTAGTTCCTCCAATCATTTCTCATATGAAATGATTTCTAATTTTCCTTCTACTCTGGACACCTTTGAGGTCCAATTTGCATTTGGCTCACTGAAGTAGTCCAAGTTTCATTTAAAGGTACATTGAAGACTAACGCCCCCAATCACTAGATACTAAAATTTAATTGTAGAAATTAATTTTACTAAAGTATAAAAACTACAGCATTAATGCTTATGGCCAACCAACTATTTTGATTTCAGTTACCCATTTTGCCAAACTTTCTTCTTTTCTATCACCATTTCACAGCCACACTGAGGGCTTTGTTATTACAAAGCCCTGCGTCAACTCCTAAATCTTTAATTCTGTCCTCCTACCCAATTTTTATTGCTTTATCTATCACCTTGGCCCTATTGGTCTCTTAAAACTCTCTCCATTTCATCAAGATTACCCATCTTCCCACAGGCATTGTATGCTTACCTCACACTCTGAAACTCACTAGGCCAACAACCACACTATTCCTCAATCTCAGTTGACATCCCTTCTGTTTCTAGGCAAAAACTGCAGAAGAGAGAGACACCAAATCATATAGGACAGCACCTGCAGCCAAATCCAAAATTCTTTTCTTCATGTTTAAGCCACTGTACACCATGGATTCCTAGATGCAGTAGAGTGCTTAAGTGCCAAAGGGTTCTAGATTATATCATCTGGGTTCAAATCCCAGCTCTGTTGTTATAAACTTGTGATTTGGGCAAATTAGTCAACTTCTATTATCCTCATCTGTATAGTGTGGAAAATAAAGCCACAGGGTTGTTCAGAATAATAAGATAATGTATAGGTCATTGCCTTGCTCGAAGTAAATGCTCAATGAATGTTACATCATAAATTATTTGTGCATGCATCATAAACTCCATGGAAATAATATGCCTTTGTGGGTTTTCTCCGATGGATACTACTCCATAATTTTCATTGATTTTTTCCTTCATAGCATGGCTGCTTACCTCCTGCAACTGCCGAAACGTTAGTCCTTCTATGGGGAACCTTAAGACCTGATGGAACCTTTACAGATATAGACACATATGGCTATCAGCAACCTATCATCTTCTTGATAGTCTCCCTCTGCTCATATTTTTGAATTTAGATTTATTCCATTTTGCCCCTGGGGCTTCACAGGGGAAGGGACAAAAAAATCCAGAATTATCTTTTGGAGGGTAGCCCCCTTGTAGTATAGGCTTCCCCCACTAGCTGAGTGTTCTAGGAACCCATCAGGATCAGTGTACCAGCTTACATTGTTGTGAGGGCTGCGGTTTAGTTTCAGTGAATTTTTTTGGAAGACTCTTTCAATACAGTGGCTCATATCACGGTGGGTTACTTATGAGCACATCTGCCCACACCATGCTGAGTGGTCAGCAGTTTTTGACCCAAAACTTCATGACCTCTTGTGCCCCACACTCCCTATTTACCCTATCTCACCCCTAGTGATGTTTTTGTTTCCGTGGATGAAAAAAGTTCTCAAAGGGAAATGTTTTGCTGGTGTGGGAGAGGTGAAACAAAACGTGGCAGAAGCGCTAAAAGATATCATAATCACAAGCTCAAAAACTATTTTGAGCAGTGGAAAAAACATCTTGATAGTTGTATTGCATCAAATGGAGTACTTTGAAGGTGACTGAAGTTTAAACATGTAAGAATACACCATTTTTTATAAATTAATTACAGGTTTTTTGTGTCTCCACTTGTATGTTGTCTAGAATGATCTTTCATATGAGTAAGGCTCACACCTACAATTAGACAGTAAGTTCCCCTCCAAGAACTTTGTCTAGGTGATTCTGTATCCCCTACAGCAGTCTACAAATGTATCAAGTGAATAGGATAGAATTAAATTCTTTAAGATAAACCATTTCTGCAGATCTAATTCTCAAGGCAGAACTTAATGTATTACTGATAAGAGAACTGAAATGAAAAAAAAATCGCAAATAAAGTTATCAAAGACCTTCTTTGAAACTATCTTTTCCAGAATTTAGTATTACCTTACTTTGTTAATTTCAACATAGTTAATTTACTTAACTCAAGGCACTTCAATCAATAAACCTAAATAAAAAGCAATATACTATTTGGACTCCAGCCACCTATTCCTTCACAGGACCTTGTACCACACTATAAACGCTAAAAAACAAACTTTCAAGAGAATTCTATCTCCTATTTGCTGCAGATTACGCCTTACACTAAGCACTTGCATTTTCCTGAGCAGCGCTGACAAGCACGTGACTGTCCTAAGATTTCGACCACGACTGTTTTGCACGTGCTGAGAGGGCTAAGCTTAAAATGCTCCCCACCTCTTACTCTTGGGGAACCCGGGTGACCACGGCCTGATCCCTTTACCAGGCCCCCTTCCTCAAATTCAGTTCCAGGTGAGCCCGGACAGACAGCAATCTTCAACGCTTACCTCATAGTATGGGGGGGGGGGGAGCAAAGAAAAAAAGCAAAGCCTCCTTGAGCATCTTTACCTCCCAGTCTGGGTGGCAGCAAGCAGAAAGATCCCAGGGTCAGAGCGGGCTCTTACCTGCAAAGCGTATCTTCACTAGGTCCAACGGGTGCAACGCGAAGTTGGATAGGACGCCGCCGCTCACACCCGCCACGAGGTTCTCGTACCGGACATGGCGGAATACCGTGCACCATGCCGACGACACCGGGGCTGACTGGCCCTGGCCTGTCATTACTCTGGGCCTGCCGATACCTCGGAGCCTAGGGCCGAGGAGGTGGGACCAGAGGCAGTGGCCACCAGCGTGGCGACAATCGGCACCCTGACACAGAACCGCGGGACTCTAGCCCACTTCCGGGACTGGCGCGCAGACTCGGAGCGCGGACCTACTGCACAAAGCCCGCATATCCTGCGGCAAACCAGGCATGACAGGGGGCAGCCGCCAGTGACGCCAGCGGAGAACGCGAGGGAGGTGGGTCTCCCACTTCCGCCCGTGTCCCCACTCAGCCTCGCCCACAGCTGGGGCTGAAGGGCTAGGACGCGAGCACACTGAACCGCCCCGTCAACCCTCGTCCGCGAAACTACGGAGCGCTGCGGGGTCTAGCCTGGGGGGGTGGTGGTGTTTCCCGTTGGTGGAAGTCACATGGCAGGAAGTAGTCTGGAAGAAGCGGAAGTAGCATGTGCCGGTGGAGTGGGCGGTAACCGGAACCGGAGGGAAGCACTCGTTGAGTAGGCCGGAGCTGGGACCCAAGATGAAGGTGAAGATGTTGAGTCGGAACCCGGACCACTATGTCCGCGAAACCAAGTTGGATTTACAGAGAGGTGAGACAAGTTAGTAGAGAGCCCTCCAGCCTTGGGTCTGGCCTGGACTTCCACCGAGTCAAGTGGGCGGGGAGACTGGCGCTCTTTTCCCGTTCTTTCGCTGCTCCGTTTCTCCAAGGCAAACTTTTTACAGATCAGGCCAGACGGGACTGAGTAGCAGATAACTTCTCCTGAAGTCCTTTTAAAAAGAATTTAGTGGTTTGTGAGAAAGCTGGCTGTATGGAGAATGCCTGAAGCTCCCCTGCCCCTTTCTCAAATTGTTCTCAGGTTCCTGTTGAAAAGTTCAACTTGAATGAGCCAAACTCGTGGGTTGAAGAATTTAACTATTAAACTGGCTTCTTTAAACCTTTCCGTTGCCCTAACTTCTGGCCACTTTACTTCTTAAAATTACGTACATCTGAATGTAGGAAGAGACAGGTGAAACCTAAAGCCGTCAGTTTTTTCAACAACTCTTGGAATTCGGAATTGTTAAAATGAAGTTAATGAGTTTTACTTACCCATATTGGCCTGTTCCCTCATTAACGTGCGGACTGCTTATGAATTAATCATATAATTGCTCATGATATCTAAATGACAAGGGACCAACCATATGTGTGAACAGAATATTCTAAATGAAGAGAATAACAAGTTCAAAGGCCTTTAGGCAAAAATGAACTCGGGGCCGTGTTATCGGAGTTTGAGTAAGGGATGAGTGATAGAAGATGAGGCTGGAACAGTATTTCGTCATTTGTGTAGTGGAGGTTATCAATATATATGCAAGAATTGCTACAAAGTAAATATGTACCCACAAGATGTTTACAGATTAAGTTACAAGACGGTAATGTTTTTAATATACGTTAGGTTGTGTCACTTGTATTTGACATCCTTTTGACATCTTGAACTTGGTCCCATCTTCCTCTCTAGTTTTGCTAGTCATTGCTTTTCTCACAAGTAGCTTATATTTACCCTTGCCGATATGAGTGCATTTCAGGCATTCTGTTAGTGCAGGAATGAGTGAATGACCAGCTAGTCATAGAATCTCAATGTTAGAAAGTGGTGACTTATCTGACCTTGGTGTTAAGGGTCTTACTTACTTTTTATAACAACTTTCTGTTTCTTTATACTTGATGATGGAAGTGTTAATAGCAAAATGGGAAAATAGAAGTATTGGAGCTCTGTAAAACAAAATAAGGAAGGCATTTGCTGTCTTCCTTTATTCTTTTACTTGTATTTAGCTGTTATTTCCTTGCAAATTTTGTGCAGTATTCAAGTATTTGA